>JAZGTI010003461.1:0-31359 GCA_036877585.1 Botia kubotai
AAACGTTCCTACAACATAAAATTGTTAGCTGGCCACTCATATCATTTCAGACTTGTACAGTTTTTCTCCTGGCCACAAGAGTCAAAGGTTGGACGTTCTGCAAAATGTCAAGTTACACAGAAGACCACAGAAGACAATAATAAAGGCTTGGAGAAAATCGGAGAAAATAATGACAAAATATTCAATTTGACTGAACTGTTCCTTTACCAACGTTTAGACAACATTAATTACAGAATGTCTTAACCCTCAGGGCAGTGCATGTACATATGATACTGGCTCTTCTAAATTAAGGTAGACAGTTTCTATGGCAGAGCTCAGGAGAGCAGCTTTGGCATTAAAGTCTAATTAAATATATTTTTTTTACTGCGCTTCTCCTTGAGGCAGCTATTGCGCCTCGTCTCCCCCAGCGACCAGACTACAACGAGAATGTTTCGTTTCTGTTCGCGGTGCTACCATGCCGACGGCAAAGAGACCCGGCGGGCTCTCGCTGTGTCCCTTCATTACATCAGCAGCACGGCTCTGTCGCGTATCAACTCCATGATTAAAATGTTGCTGGCGATAAGAGGAGATGAAGGTCAAGCTACAAAAAGCGCGGCGTGGAATCTGAGACCTCCAGCTGGACGGAACAGGCGAGAACACGAGGGCCTCATCAGGATGCCAGGCGAGCCGTTTGTTCCTCGCAGGTCGACAGCGTTTTGTTCGGTCGCTAGGCTGGCCTTCCTAGCTAACAGGGAACATTTTCAGAATGTTGACTAATGTTTTCTAAAAGTTATCTCTCAAAGTTATCAAAAACATTCTTGCTGTAACATTAGAATAACGTTTGTTATATATCATGTATATCACCAACGTTATTCATAAGTAGTTAGTGGAACATTTTAAAAACATTGCAGAAGTAAAATATGTTTGAATAGCTAAGCAATAATGATAATACAGCATTTAAAAAAATCAGATGTTTTAAATGCTCCTAGAACTTTTTACTAAATGGAAATGTTAGGGAAACGTTCTTACAACCTATAATTGTTAGCTGGAGAGTCGTTTACTCCTTGCAGGCTAACGTGGTTTTATTTGGTTGGTGGACTGGCCTTGTTAGCGAGGCATGCAGCTATTTTTGACAGTGCATAGCTAGCTTTTATGTAAGTACCTCATCGTCCACTGGAAATGTAGCATGTCATTGTAAAACAAGCCATTTTTATGGTTTTCACTCCTGTGTAGTTTTAATATGTCTCAGAAGTCTATTACTCGCTGTTTATATGCGGTTTAATGACCCACCATAATATCAGCGACTAATTTGCATCATATGTCATTATTCAGCGAGAGTTTTATGCAGGCGCGCTTACTGACATTTCACAGAAGCAACAGATTCATGCTTGGCTGACAGGTGCCAGTTTTAAAAAGAATCTCCCAGACATCCAACAGGATCTTGAGATCTGACATGCCCTTCTGCTAAATTAAATAATAATAAAAAAACACCTTAAAGATAATGAGATGCAAATCAGGGTGTCTGGAGAATAATGCCCCTCATTTATTCTGCCTGTGTGTACCTGCGGGGACCGAGCAGTCATTTGTCACTTCCAAACGGGATTCGATGCATCACATTTATCAGGCCCTGCACGCATATCTCTTCGGACACAACACTTTAATGGTTTTAATAACGCGTCTCCATGCTCACACAGAGCAGACCGTGCACACGCGTGAGAAGAAGAGACAGCAGACATCAGAGCTCGGTTTGGCTCATAATCCGCGTGGAGCCCGAGTCTGGAACGCGGTAGATCAAAGACGAGCGACTGATTTACAGCTCTTGATTTCCCGCAGTGTCACTTTAATCTGTCAGGATGAGGGTGAGCGACTTTAAAGGAATATTCACACATATTCACACGTAAAGTTTGTATTTTTGTTATAGCTGGTTTTCCATGAGAACGTCTGGTTATACATTACTCCACGTTAAGCCATCCTTTACAGACTGTTGCATCAAGTACGGAGGAATTTTCTGTATACTTTCTAAGATCTTTATTCGACTCTCTCGACTTTTTTGTGTAGTATTGCTATTTCACAAAAATGAATTTACAGTAGCTGCACACACAAAACTAAAACCTTTTATGGTTTGAATTGCATTGACTAAGGTAAATGTTTATGATAGAAAAACTTGCTCTCAAAAATGCCCTTCATTTACAGTTTGGTTGAGGTTCCTTTCAATAAATTAGTAAAAAAATCTTATTTCAATATTATATTTTTTCAATATTATATTTTATTTCAAGCCTAGTCCTCACACAAACATGTTGACATTAAATTTAAAGTGAATTGTAAGGGACAAATCTTACAAATCCACACCTGTACAAACACACACATTACAGAGATACAGACACAACATACTAGATTTCAATCAGTTGTTTTTATATCCGAACACTAAAAGAACAAAATAGCTTTTCATTGAGAAAATATACTTCAGTTATATATCATTTTTACAAATTATTATATTCCAGATGTCCCCAAAGGTACATTTCCTGTCAGATTTAGGTCACTTCTTGAGACAAATTCATAAGTATAACTATGTACACACACACACACACTCACACACTTACACTCACATGCATAAACACAAGTTTGAGTCAAGCTGTTTTATTCTGGCTGAGAAAAACAGTTTCGCATAACACCATCACAATTTCTTTACGTCAGAACCGCATCTGTGCAGCTAAATCCATCTTTTGCCTTTCTGCATACAAAATCAATTTGCGTGTTCCAGGAGTGAACTGGGAATTCAAGCCTGCCTGTCTGGTGTGGATGGGAGACAAATGCTCGCTGTGTGTTTGCCGTTACTGGCTGCAGCGTATGTATAACCAAAAAAAAACGTGTCTGTTTCTGAGGAAAAATAAAGACATTCGTAAGTCTCATGGTATTTATTGACATTTATATAGGGAAAATAAATAAATATATATATATATATATATAGTTCAAAATTACAAAAAACATAGAATCTTTACGCTTTTCATACGTTTGCATGGTGGATTGTATCGTAATAGAAGAGTTAAATCTTTTGCATAATTCATTATTTTATACTTTAAGGCTTTCGTTTCTGTTTTATCGACATTATACTGTATACACACTCTGATATGGACATGTACACGATCTCCTCAACATTTTATTTTGAAATGAATTATTCCGCGTCTCTTTGTCTCACTGTGTGACCTGTCTGTAATTATTCCTTCTCCAGTGGGACAGTTATAAATATCTCCCTTTCGAGAGGGGAAAAACTGAAGTAAACAGAGGAAAATAATGATGTGGATTTTGCTGAATCCTTGACACACTCAGCAAGGTTTGAATGTGACCTTCAGGATGCCTTTCAGAACATCCAGACGCACGTTTACTTGAAACGCACAAGGTCGCTCTGGTCTCTCAGTGCTGCTTTCGTTTTTTTCTTCTCACCAGTGTAATTGAAGTGAAATTAAAATCCTCAAGGGCGAGTGTTTTATTCCCTCTCTTTTTGTCCCCTCATATCATGACAGGTGCAAGTGCAACCTTCACGCCAACAGCTGCATCTTTGACAAAGAGAAACTGACTTGCGAGTGCGAGCACAACACCACGGGGCCCGACTGTGGCCGCTGCAAGAGGAATTATCAGGCCAGAGCTTGGAGCGCGGGATCCTATCTCCCCATCCCCAAGGGCACAGCCAATATCTGTGAGTATACACACACATTTACACAAACACACACACATACGCACACAAAAACGCTCCTATTCCACTTACTGGACAGAACAATACGGCCTTTATTTGTGCGGATAACAAGCCACATGTCCTTTTTTCTGACCATAAACCATCTTTCTTGTGCCGCTCTATCTTTCACAATGCACTCATGGTGTCTCTTCAGAGACCATTACCCTACTTCTGCTTCATAACAAGGTTCTCGCAGGTTCTTTGTCCCTTCTAAACTTTAAGAGCACATCTTTGTTTATTACTTGATTCCGTTCTTTTGAAATAAAATACTGCACAGGTTCAGCCACTCAGAAAGTGTGGCAGTGGTATTGTACAGTAGTGATGTTATTGTACAGTAGTGATGTTATTGTACAATAGTGATGTCATTGTACAGTAGTGATGTTATTGCACAGTAATGCAAGGGATGTCTTGCATCTTGCTGGAATTGTTTCCGTTTTGTCTAATTTCATAAATGTTTTAAAACCTTTTGTTTGTTTTCAGGTTTAAACGGAGCAATGTGGTCTTTAACGTTTGCATGTCACAAATGTGATATGCGTGGCAACGCATTTACATATTACTTTAAAGTATTTTCGAAGAATATCACGGCATCACTGTATTGTCATTTTCCAAAAACATGCATCATGTAACCATGGGAGACTGTCTACAAAAGCAGGGTACTTTTTGCCCTTCGGTAATGTTTTACCCTTCAGAAAGATTCAAGACCTTTCCTTCACCACAGCGGCGCTCACGTATGTCAAATGTTAAAACTGGAACAGAAGGACAGTTAGCCTTTCGAAAGGCAGTGCTGTCTGTAACTTCAGCCTGGGGACTGCAGCACCACTACAGTTTAATTCAAATGACAGGAGACAGAT
This sequence comes from Botia kubotai, assembly GCA_036877585.1. NCBI lineage: Eukaryota > Metazoa > Chordata > Actinopteri > Cypriniformes > Botiidae > Botia > Botia kubotai. The sequence continues at coordinate 4,561 of JAZGTI010003461.1, forward strand.
TCCTCCATCCAGCACACAGAATGTTTGCCAGAAGTCAGTTGACACTATTAGGCACTTACCATATGCTTCTGGGATCAAAGCACTACTGCATAGCAGAGATATGACCTAAGTGTGCATATCGCTAACACATAACATGCACAAAAACTGTGTGTGTGTGTGTGTGTGTGCACGTGTACCAATTATCCCCACAAGTATGGCAATACCAGTCAATTTTGACCTTGTGTGGACATTTCTTATAAATCATACAGAATGGCTTATATATCATTCAGAAGTATCTTTTTGAAACTCGAGCTAACTCTAAAACTCTAAAATAGGGGACACTTCCTGTGTCCTCATAAACCAATTCGCTTAAAAACATACAAAATGGTGATTTTTGGTGTGTGTGAAACAGTTTTCTGTGAGAGTTAGCGGATAAAATATACAGTTTGTACAGTATAAAAACCTTTACGTCTATAGAGAGTCCTCATAAACCACATATGCCATCATATGTGTGTGTGTGTGTGTGTGTGTGTGACGGATGCCTCCTGGCAGCAGTTGTACCTCATGACTCTGGGAGCTGGTATAGTGTTTTGAGGGAGTGAGATTGACAGGGCATTATTAAAAAGAAGAAATAACAGCACAAGCTTTGAGCCCAGTATAAAACAGGGCCTCACCCTAAAGTCCATTATTACAGTCATGTGTGAGGAGAGTGAGAAATCCATAATTTAATCATGCTGTAAAAGACAGCCTCATAGTTTATTCCCTGTGCATTGCAAATAATTGTATTAAACAATAACAATATTTCAGGCGAGAGAAAGGCGGTTTGTCATTTTAATACCAGTTGCAGCTGAGTTAACAGAAATTGAGTGTGCTGGACACAGCCACAATGTGGGTTGGTAATTAATGGTAAGCAGTGTTAGAGAGTAACTATTTTAACTAAAACTAGTGACCGTTTCTAGTATAGTAGTTTGATTTATTTTGGTGTATTGTTTTTATCTGTCTGTCTGTCTGATCTATCTTCGTCCCAATATATGCAGCATTTCATATCTTTTGAAAATGATTCAAAAGATATGAATGTATCTAAAATAATTAGTTAAAAATGCAGTTATCCCTATTCACTAAGATATAATAATTTACAGAGAGAGAGAGAGAGACAGACAGATAGATAGATAGGTAGATATGTAGTCTAGTGTATAGAAGTATAAATGATGGAAAATGTGTGTGTGTGTGCATCACCTTGTGAGTTTGTTGAGACTGTTTTTTTAGCCCAAGTGCGTAACACAAAATGGGGGGGAGAGTTTGAGAAGTGAATATCACTCTCTGTTGAAGCGTGCTCAGCTTTCTGTGTCGTGGCTAGATTCTCGCCTCACACTGGAACAGCGAGTCGGAGAGCGATCAGTTAGAGAATTAGCCGTGACAGACCATTTCTGCTGTGGGCTGGAGGGGAAGTGATGAGGGCGCCCCCATTTTCTCCCTCCTGGAAAAGGCGGCAACAGGACTCAGATGCAATGTTTTGCCCTGTGCTGATCTGAATCTAAAACGCCTTCTTAAACTTGACTAATGTTTGTGTGTTTTATAGGTTGTCAGAATGATGTAGGGTTTCTTGATGTCGAGTTAAAACAAGGTCTGATCTGCACTCTGCCTGCTGTTTTTCAAAGGCAGCGTCTGTAGGGCAACTGGTGCAGTTCAGAGTCTAAACACAGAGGATCAGGAAACCCTCGCTGACGTTTAAAAATCTGACAGGAGGATTAGCAAAGCAACGCTAATTGTTTTTCTATCCACACTCTGTGGTCTGAGACGGGGCGTCTTTACACACTAATTCCTCTTGTCCTTGCGAGATTAAACGGTGCAAATGAAACTTCAAATCAAACTGCTCCGGCTTTGTAAATTACTCGCGATCAAAGCACTTAAACAGAGACGCGTCCCGACACTGGTTCAGTAAAGGTTTTTAGCGCTCCTCACTGACCTCAGCCTCAGTCCACGAGGATAAAAGCCGAACTTGATATACGCTTTTATGCTCTTATTGATTTTACAGCTTTTTAACATTTAATTATTCCGATACAAAATTCCACTCAGCAAACAACACAGGAGCCTTGAAAAGCACGCTCGAGCGAGATCCACCGGAGGGGAGAGGATTCATAATACCTCATTTACTTCCGTTCAGCCTAGCTAGCCGAGACAGGCCGACACATCTGGAGATGACAGTCGCAATGAGAGTAAATTATTATCAGCGCTGCCGTGGTGTACGACTGATGCGTGATTTTGTTTTTTAATTAGTGTACATAAGTACAGTGCTGCCAGATGTCAGTGTGCTTTCCTGGCTTTGTTCAGTGTCCTTGAATCAAACGGTTCGTTCCTGAGCTGAAACTACAACAGCTGTACTCTTGCTAACTCCACCCTCCCCCCACCTGCCATCCTCAGACATGCACACTTCACGCCTCCCTGTACCCAGCTCACAATTATAGGTTGTATGAATGTTTCCATTAGGAAAAAAAACGTTACAACGTATTTTGTAAGTTCTAAGAACGTTCAAAGCGTATTGCTTGGTTATAAGAACGTTATTCGAGCATTCTGTGACATTTAAAAATGTTACACTAACTACTTAAGAATAACGTGTTTGATATGTATGATATGTATAACGCTACAGAAACATTCTATTAACATTACTGCCAGAACGTTTTGATAACCTTGTGAGAACTTTTAGAGAACGTTAGCCGATGTTCTGAGAACGTTTTCTGTACGCTGGGTATACAGTACGGTAAGGAACATACATTCAGAGAGAGAGAGGAATCAGGAGGGGAAAGTGCTCCACCTCATATTCTGCAGAGCTTGTTTACATTTCTGCTTTTGTAACATGAGCGATCTTGAAGTGTAATTAGGAGCGTCCTCAATCGCAGTTCCACTGCTGTACGGATGTGTTCCAATTAGTGCTATCTGAAGGGCCAGGTGGCCATATTGTCTTCTCCCAGAAGAGGAGAGTTATTTGTACCATTTGTGTTATCTAATTATTCATTTGAACATCTACACCCCACAACCCCCACTGTTTCCACTTCCTTCTTGACTCTTTTATAGTGTCATATCTGAAACCTTATTGTTCAGTCTCTCTCTCTCTCTTTCTCTCTCCTCTCTCTATCGCACTCTCTCTGGCTCTCTGTCTCTCTCTTTCTCTCTCTATTTCTCTCTCTCTCTGGCTCTCTGGCTCTCTTTTTCTCTCTGTCTCTCTCTCTATTTCTCTCTCTCTGGCTGTCTGTCTCTCTCTTTCTCTCTCCTCTCTCTGTCTCTGTTGTTTTCTCTTTGTTTTGTGTTATGTTCTCCCTCATTCCCCCTTGAGACCTGGTTTGTTTACTCTGCCTCTTCCATCTCCTATCATGCCGACACAACGGTAATCTCTCTTTCAAATATTTGTTTCTTCCATCACAGGATTTTCCGCCATAAGTCGCATTCCTGGAATCTCAACTATGACTGGGACTCAACGCAGATACTTTTTATACTCACCATCTTCCGTACAAATCTATTCGCGCAAGACGTTCATACGAAAGTCCCGTTACTGTGGCAGATGTTGAGCTAACCGAATCATTCCGTCGTTCGGTTTGTCACATTTCCATCCGTTTTGAGCCACACGCGGTTGCTTGTGCTTGTCACGGCTCACGTCCTGGTAGGAAACGCGTGATGGATAGCCAGGAGATGTAAGTGGCCAGGAAAAGTAATTACCAACTTTGCCTAGGGTAGAAATTCCATAGATAAGCTTTACCGGAATGTCCAGGTGGACGGAGGAGGCAAACAGATGAGACTCTGTGAAGGTCAGAATGTTTTTCCACCAGAACAACAATAATGAGACCACCAACAATTTTAACTAGCGCCGTTTTCAAAGACAGCAACACAATAGCGTGAAAAAAGCATCACAGACATTTTGGCCAGAGGTATTCCTTCACAGATCGGCTTTTGAATGCGAGAAAGGGAAGCCGTCACAATTTTCATGCCATCCAATGGGAATCCCTCAAGCTGGATGACTTGGCAGGCGAGCGAGTGTGTTATGTGGGGCAGGACAGCGCTGGTGTCTTGACTAGGTTGGGTTAATTACGTGCCATCAACCTCAGGGAGGAAGCCTGAAAAATGAACTGTCAGTACAACATGTGTTTAGCTGTGTGTGGGTGGATTTCTTTCCCCTTAAGAGCTTTTCTATTCTGCATCATTCTGTGCAGTTCATACAACACTGGAGCTGTATTTTGACAGTGTAATTGCTTAATTAAGAAAACGAGATCTTGTTAATATATAGAACAGTCACAGACGTATATTTGTATTGTGAATGAGAAGAGTAGAATATGTCTGTAGAATATGTCTGTAGCTTTATTTAGAATATGTCTGTAGAATATGTCTGTAGCCTTATTTAGAATATGTCTGTAGAATATGTCTGTAGCAGTGTTTCAGTCTAGCAGTCTTCTGCAGGTAGCAGAACAGAGTGTCATCAGCTACAATAGTTAAAGGACAGAAACAGAACAGAAACGGCTAATGGTGTTAAAAATGACAACCAAACATTTAAACCACATGTTAACAGACTCCAGGATATATATTTATTCAGCAGCAGATTTGCATCGTGTTTAAAGTGTCTGTGTGTCTTACAAATTTGTACCCAAAAGTCAGCAAAACCTCCTTTTGGGGACAACCCCATTCATAAAAATATAGTAAATAAAGTTTTTATAAAATTGTAAAAATGCAGAAAGTTTTTGGTTAGGGTTAGGTTGTGTATAAAAACAATAGAAGTCTATGGAACGTCCCCATTTGGATAAATAAATAAGTGAGTGTGTGTGTGTCTTTGAGCGAGTGTTTGTGTGTCTGTGAGTGTGTTTGGACACACACACGCCTGCACAATATCAGTTGATCTCTGAGACTGAGTGACCCCAGAGTGCAGAAGTTCAGATGTTAAAAATCGATGCAGCGTGCAATAAACATACAGGGCCTAATGCATTTCAGCATCAGGCTGCACAATTCGATTCCTGCTCTGCGACGTAATGGAGAGTTTCAGCAGGTGAAGAGGCTTTGAAATCTCTGTGATTGAAAGATAATCTAATGACGTGACACGCGATCTTCTGCGTCCGTCTCGAGGCGGACGACTGTCCAGAAGAGATGAATAAATAAATAAATTACCAACGAGGCTGTATCGCACTTACATGAATCGTGAGGATGAATACAAACACACGCTAAAAGCCCGTCTGTATTTAGAGCAAAGACAGAGGCGAGTGTGTTACACAGAGCGGTGCTGTATTACACCACTGATAGAGGTATCTGTATGTTTCTGCGTCGTCAGCTGTAAGTACATAAGCCATAGACGTACATTGCCAGCCTATCTTTGTAACAGTGTAAGAACATCAGATTTTCTTATTGCACCAGATTGTAATTAATGACCAGAGAGATCTTGTTTCACACCAGTTATTTGTAAGAAATATAAAGTGTGGGAATTCTTAACGATAAAAAATCAACCACAACTTAATATCATCACCCTCACGTTGTCCTGGAGAGTTTTTTGCGAGAAGAGAAACAGTACTTACATTCTGAGGAAATGTAAAAATAGAGTTTACTAAGCTGGATTTTTGCATTTTTCTTTTTTGTGTACGAGTTGTGCTTCTCTATGCAAAACTCACTGGGACAGCGTCGCTTTACTGGTATCATTTGGCAGGTTGAAGTTACCTGCTCTCTACTTATTCTATAAGGCAGCCAAGAATATCTGGGTTGTAACCAAGATAATGTATTATCAGCATAAAGAACAGTTTTGAGAAAAGTTAGAGCGCCATGTGCTGTCACTTACTTGAACAGGTGACACTGTACAGGTGATATTGACACAGCTCATGAAAGCAGGGCTAGATGTTGGATGTTTCCTGCAGTCTTCCTTTCTCTTTCCCTCTCAGTCTTCACGCGTGTTGGTGGGAGGATGCCTGCAGCCTTTATTTTCCTCCTCATTTCTCAGCCCTTCTACCAAAAGGTCATAAATTTGGCTCTTAACTGTCCCTGTGAAGCAGAGATCAGGGGGAGAGATTAGATGCCGCACGGTAGATCGATGGCATATGGCAGGGGCGAGAGTTCAGATCCCGTTCTGTTGCTGGAGCGTTATGTTCCAGAGTTCTCAGCGTTCCGAGGAAATACTCCATTCCCTGCTCTCCAAACAGAGAAGTACAATGGCTGATTGGTCCGTCTGTTGGTGAAACAGATCCGTACAACACCTAGGAATGGTGGTGGAATACCAGAACATGCTTTTAGAATCGTTTTTGAGACATCATTTTAATGTAAATTTTAGTGCATAATAAATATGATTTTGAGAAGAAACAATGTAAACAAGGAACAATAAAGAACATATGAAAATTAAGTTGCAGCGTTAGAAGATTAAACTGTAAGTGTTATGAGAAACCTAAAATTGCATTTCAGGGTGTTTTTTGCAAATATTAAAAGAACTGGAACATCATTTTACTACTGGCATGTAATAATGAGTTATGTTTAACTGTACACAAAAACAAGATCACATGTGGGCTCTGTAGGTCTGCGCTCCTGTTACTGCTCAAAGGCTTTTTGTGTCTCTAAGAAGACATAGCTATCATTTTACAACATCCAACATGACTTAAGGGGAGCGTTCACTAAATATGAAAATCTTCCCATCATCTCCTCACCCTCATGTCATTCCAAATATGTATGATTGTATTCTTCTGTAAAACACAAAGTACAGCGTACTTCAAAATAGCTTCTTTTGTGTTCTTTAAAGGCAAACAAATAAAAAGCTGAATATTTCAGGAAAATTACACTTTTCTTTTTCAGAAAGTTTGACTGTCACTAATAAATGTTCTGTTTTTCTCTTTCAGGTCTGCCAAATAGCGTCGGTCCAGTTAGTAAGTAAATGAACTCATAGCTCTAAATCAACAGGAAACCGATGCACAGCTTTGCTTCTCACTTCCGCACAGGTCCACTTCTGGTAAACGTCCATTTCTGATTTTCAGTGGCTACTCCAAACTGCGTGACCATGCGTACGCGATTTGGTCCCCGAGCTAATTATAATATGCTCAATTAAACTAAACAACGTTTCCAAAAAATGGCAATATTGCCTTGCTCATTTTAAAGAATGAGCGTGAATGCACCCAAATACAAAACCAGAATTTAAAGGACAATTTCTTGCATGCATTCAGCATGCTGTTGTTTTCCCTTCTATATATATTATAAATAAATGACACGGGCCTTATTGAAGTTCAGCACCTCTCTAGAAGCAGATTTTAATATGAGAAATGCAGGTCTAGCTGGTATTATCTGCTCCTGCCAGAGGCCGTGTGAGGCGGCAGACAGATAAAGTTACAGAAGCTGGAAGACTGAATAGGAAAACTGGAGCCACAGTGATATTGAACAAGTCAAAATACATGTAGAGCCCTAAATATTTCTCCACACGCCTCACTTCTCCCGAGTCCAGGACAGATACACACCTTATGAAATGAATCTCATATCCTTAAGCAGTCACATTGCACCCATCAAATGTTTGATAACCAACATTTGAATGATTAATTAATGGAGTCTGATTTACATGTGATAAATTATGCTTTGATGTTGCCAGTGACCATCTGTTAAGTTCTGTTAAAAGATAAAATTCTGTAAACTGAGTCACCAAACGTGTAAAGTTTGACGTAATATTAAAACTGCACATTTAATCAGAAATGAAGGTCAGACCGAGTGGACCCGCCCAACACCCTTCCTCCAGTGTTTGAGAAGTGTTGTGTGTTTGGCTGAACCGCGTGGCCTGTGTCACACCATTTCTGCATGAGCTCGCTCTATTATTTCTTATTCCGATGTCAAACCCCCCCACACGCCGCTGTACCATGACCATCCATCTTCTGTCCGTCATGGTGAAGTTCACACCTCCATCTGGAACGACACAAAGAGGAGACACAACGCAGCACAACGCAGCCAGCAGCTTTTCTTACATGTTATTTTAACACCAAAACCAAGATGAATCCATAAAGTCTGTCCTCTGACCTCCACTCCAACAATTATGAGTACTCTTCTCTCCACCTTCACAAAAATACAGAGAGAGAGAGAGAGAGCTTGTAAAACGGCTTGTCCTTGAGGACAGAGATGTCGCCCGAGCTTAAAACAGAAAACATTGCAGTTTTCTCAGAAATGCTCGAGGGTAATTGAATTCTTTATTAACTTTTCCCAATTCCCATTCAGCTTTATTAAACCTGCTAGAATTGCCTAATGCAGACAAAATCCATATTTTAGGATGAGATTTGGGCCACGCGGGGTCGCATTTATCTGACGGTGTGGCACTGATTAAAATCTGACACTTCCTATTTATCTTGTTATCAGGATTTTCACTAACAAAAACAGTAATGAAGAGCAGATGCCACGAGCACTGGACCTAATCACTTGCTAATGCGAAACACATTTTATATCAATGATACAGCCCTCGTTCAGGGCCAGCGGGAAACTGAACGCTGGTCAGTGTGAAATTTAACAGCGACGGCTGTTCTGAGGGCAGATCTCTTCCAAGCTAATGGTGACTTCTGTGGTTGTCCGTTGCTGTGTGTCCGCTCTCTGTCTCACAGAAAAACAGCCGAAAGACTGTGAAAAAAGTGTTTCTCTGGTGATTAGATTAGTATGATGAAGAGAGACTGTGCGCTTCGTGCATGCTTTGAAAATATTAGTTTACAAATGTAGTCTGAAGCCAAATCACTAATGCATATTGTTAATGTTTGTTTAACAAGGATTGCTAATGAGAATAAGTGTCAAGTTTTTACAGACTGATGCAGTAAGTTGAAGGAATACTGTCAAACCAGTGTTCCTTCATTTCAAATACTAATGTAAAGAAAGAGAAACACTTTATGATATTGACACACGTTCTCGGCCCGCACTCTCGTTTTAATCCTACAAGAAAACAATCATTTCAACCATTTATTTTACATCTTTCATCTCTGTCATAAAATATTCCCGGAGCTTGAACTGAAAACTCATAGTTATGTTTTACGGAATTCCGCAAATCACATGGAAAAAGTCATTTCTCCCAATGTGATTGGACAGAAGCCATTTTATAATGGCACCTCAGGATGAGTTTGCCGCAGTCAGTGTTCTGCGTGTGCATGCATTCCGAGTCCCCCAACCACCATGCAGTGTCCCTGGTGAAACAGTTGTGTGGTCCAATCCATGGACGTTTCCTCACTGGAATTCCTGCACTTGGAATTCCTCTTGGTTTCACGCACTCACTCACTGAGGTCAACCAGGAAGCAGCACGTGTGAGATGGAGGGAGCGTTTGGTTTGGCTCGCTTTAGTGCTGCCTCTGAGATTGACACGAGACTTCATTTCCAGCCGTGATATTTCCACCTTCTAAGGAAATACTGCATTGTATGTAATGACGAGGATATTTCCATTTAATTCATTTTAATTCTCAGTTTCTGATTCTTCGCTGTTTTCACATCCAGAATCCGCATACTTTAAAATGAGCCATTGAGTTTATTCGATTAAAAATTTCATAAGCCGTCATCTCTGCCCAACACGATAAAACACGCGTGTTCAAAGGCTATGCCGCTCAGTCTATTGTCACGTGGTATTTCAACAGTGTGACGCGATTTCATACCTGTCAGTCGTCATTCCCATGTAATGTAGAGTGAGCCACCACACGCAGCTCAATTACATACAATCTCTGGAGAAGATCTGTGATTGGTCTGTTGGTTGCTTGTTCCCATCGAGCCAATCCGCTCACATTTATGAATGACTCATCTGGAGATGTGTGTAGCTGTGTATGTGTACATGAGTCTGATCCGGACCCGTCCTCTAGTGCATCTGACAGCCAGAACATTCAATTAACTCCTGATCTCTCCTGCTTGCACGCAGTTCGGCAGAACATATCATCTCTAGGTGTCGCTAACCGAAATCAAGGTAGGGGCCATTTTCATCCTGGCTACAATTTACTTTCATCTGACTCTCAAAACGAATCTATAAACTGACAGAAGAGTGAGTTTAGTTAGTTTAGTCTTTTGCATTTTTATTATAGTATAGTATTTTTTCTTTCTTTATTTATTTCTTTCTTTTCTCATTTTTTGTTCATTTTGTTGTGCCATCAGTTAAAAGTATGACGCATTCCAGAAGGACAAACACCTTTCTGCTGTCATTCACAAAGTTGTGACTAAAGCAGCAACATCTTTGACAATTCAGCGTTTATAAAAACAGTACTGAAGAAATAAAACTTCTGGCCAGCTCGTACGCTCGTAAAGACACATGCACGTGACTTTTCACACCCTCCATTTTGAAGTCTGTGTGAACAGAAGTTCCGACCATTTTCAGTGTTGTGATGTAACTCAGAGTGAAAGAGAAAATGAAGGGTGTGGCTTGTTTTTTTCAATGGGAATTGATTGGCTATAGAAAAAGCTCGCAGCAGACTACCGTTGGGGGGAAGCGGTTAATGACTCTAGCTCCGCCCACGCTGTCAGACTGATGTCATCAGAGAGGGTCTGCCATTCCAGAGGGGAATGAAGTACATTGTCAGATTTTGATTAAAGATAATGAGAGCACATAATTTATAAACATAATGACATGAACAGATAAATCATTTATAATACACGGCAATATTGCATAAAAAAAAGAACTGTAACTAACTTAAGCATAGTGGCTTCAGTCCTGTTTCAGCCCTGCTGGAGAGAACTAAGGAATTTTGATGGCTGTTTAAAGTGGACTAATTTAAGGCCATATCAAGTTAATCACTGTCCAAATGACCGGAGACACATCATGCAAACTGCAGGTCTGAATAAACAGGGTAGGGTAAAGGACATGGCTCCTATTGCCTCTTGGGTTGTTTGGCATGACATGCAGATAATTTTGGGATGGTTCTGAGCCCAGACATTCAGCTGTTGTGTTGGACAGGATGTAGAGATACAAATCTTACAAGACAAGCTCTCACAGGAGAAACCTGGGAAACTGAACTGCAGTAAAGCCGGCTGAGCAGTTTCTGCCAGCGATGCAGGCTTGTCTTTTTCCAGAGCCTCAGAAACGTCCGAGCAGCAACACCTGCAAGGGACAAAAACAAACACTGTGTGATTCTGTGTTTTGTGTATCAATTATGATTCAAAGGCTATTTTAAAAATGAATTAACCCTGACACAGACGCAGAATTACGGCATTTGACTGCATTTGTCTCCATTTAGAAAAAAAAACAGTCATGTTGATGTCATTGTTTAGAATTTCAGTTTGATTTAATTGTTATGTTTTTATTTGATTTATTTTGTTTGCTGTTTTGTTTTGTCTTTATTTTTTGTCCAGTAGCTCCTCAAGTTGTTTTGTCAACCGTTCCTACTGTGCAAGTTGCAAACAGTAAGAGAGGTAAGAGAGGACTATGATTCCTATATCCTCTCATTACTCTGTATCAGTTTATGTATCACCCAAATTACCCCCCACTGCCCACCCCTGAATTAATCCAGAGTGAGTCCTGTACACCTTTATGAATCCAGAGTGAGTCCTGTACTCCTGTATGAATCCAGAGTGAGTCCTGTACTCCTAAATGAATCCAGAGTGAGTCCTGTACTCCTGTATGAATTCAGAGTGAGTCCTGTACTCCTGTATGAATCCAGAGTGAGTCCTGTACTCCTGTATGAATCCAGAGTGAGTCCTGTACTCCTGAATGAATCCAGAGTGAGTCCTGTACTCCTGTATGAATCCAGAGTGAGTCCTGTACTCCTGTATGAATCCAGAGTGAGTCCTGTATTCCTGTATGAATCCAGAGTGAGTCCTGTACTCCTGAATGAATCCAGAGTGAGTCCTGTACTCCTGTATGAATCCAGAGTGAGTCCTGCACTCCTGTATGAATCCAGAGTGAGTCCTGTACTCCTGTATGAATCCAGAGTGAGTCCTGTACTCCTGAATGAATCCAGAGTGAGTCCTGTACTCCTGTATGAATCCAGAGTGAGTCCTGTACTCCTGAATGAATCCAGAGTGAGTCCTGTACTTTCTTACAGAGCACCTCTCCATGCCCTGCCCACTTCCTAATGTTCTTACCTACAATTTTACCCCCTTTTGCATAATGTCTATTTCTCTGTCGTTTATTACAGCCTTCCTGAGTTTCTTTGTAAATTCTTTGTTGCGTTTACTGACACGTATGAATGCTTTGGAGACACGTGTCTTTGAAATCACCGAGACAAACATTCAGCTCGGTAAATCAGAGGGGAAGCATGTTCGCTTCTGTTTCACGTTGTGTACAGTCAGTCTTGCCGATCCAGGTTCAGATGAAAATGTAGAATCTGATATAATTCCACAGTGGCTTACAGGCGAGAAGTTGCGTCTGGTTTTCTGTTTAAACGGGCCCTTCGAAACATTTCCCAGACAGAATGACTGACACATCCAGGCAGCTGTAGAGACGGCTTTACACGACACATCCGTCTCACGGCCTGACCTCAAATAAGAAAAGATGGAAAGATGTTTTGGAAAGAAAGAGGCTTTATGAGGCGGCAGAGCTCATGAAGCAGAAGATCAGTTTGGTCAGTGGTCAGTTTTTTGACCAGGTTTTCCTGGCAGGAATGTTGCCTGTGTTTGTCATGCCAACAGCAGCATCTAAGCATTGAGCTTCAACTTCACTTTGAAACTAGGACACACTCCTTTTGGGTCCTGAATAAACCTTGTTTGTTTTTTTCTTGTGGGACTATGTGGAAAGAGATGGGAAGTTATTTCTGATTTGGTTGTGCTATTTCTCATTTCGGAGATGACAGAATCAATACAGGGAAAAAAATGCTTTGTCTTTCATTTTTATGGCAGTGGTTCTGCGGAGAGGATACAGTCTGTGTACTCGTTTCGAGGGCTTTTGTTATTCTGGGGGTTTAGAAAATAGAAGCCATTGTTTTATTCTTGTGTTTCAAAGTTCCAGCTCCTTTAACACACTGTTCCATCATTTACACGAGACGACGCTCCACCAGCAGTGGAATATAAATACTGTGGATGTAAATTTCAAGCCGCACGCGTGTGCGTCTGCATTCCGCCGAGGTTGAAAATTACATCTGCTCGTGGCTTTATTTGCACCCCGTCGTTTCCATGTAACATTTCTGTTGTTATTTTCCTCTCCATCGCTGTGGTGCGCTCGGGGCGAGTCTCTTATAAAAACACAGCTTCTCCATTCATCTTAAGGTGATCGTACATCAAACACTGCCGGCTGCATCCATCGCAGCGCCTGCCACCCTTCTGCTCTTTCAGACCATCCAAACCTCGCATGCCATGGCGCCCCACTCCTGCAGCTCCGCCGCAACTCGCAACACACACTTACCCTAAACACGGCACCATCTCTCTTCCCTTTTTGCAAGACTGCGAATGCTTCAGTCACTCCAACCGCTGCAGTTACATCGAGGTGCTAAACACCGTCATTTGCGTGAGCTGTAAGCACAACACTAGGGGGCAGCACTGCCAGCTCTGCAAGCTTGGATACTACCGCAATGCCTCCGCCGAGCTGGACGATGAGAATGTTTGCATAGGTCAGTCCCATCCACAAACACGGCTTATCACCCATCACACACTCCCCAAATCTGCCATCTGGCCCTCCATCATGTCCTTCATCCATTCAACCCCCGTTTCTCTGTTCATCCTTTCCACTGCCGTCACAGAGTCTCATCACGCATGCGTTTGTGCGTCAGCGCTTCAGTGTTGATCCTTCTGGTTTTTAGGACCACAAACATGAAATCATCTTGTCTAGTATGTGACAGTCCATGGCAGAACAAGACACAAGGAGCTTTTTTAGCGTTATTTTAAATGTTTATTTGACAATATCTGTTATCAGCTGCATCACTGTGAACAGGAGAAAGCTGTATCCCACACTGTGAGTCTGCGATCAATAGAGATTTCTATATGGACTCGTCTATACCCAATTATCTGATATACTATCTATATTAATATTATAGCTCTATACTAGCATCAACAATGGCCTCATTTACGTCTGTTTTTATGTCCCCTAAAGATTTTTAGGAGAAACAATTTAGGTGGAAAAACAATTTGGAACACCATTAAATCCCAAAAGCTGTAAAGCCTCAGAACAATAACAGCCTCTGTGAAAGAGAGAGAGAGAGAGAGAGAGAGAGACTGAAGGAAGAAAGAAAATCAAAAAAGGAAGAATAAAAGAGGAGGAAATTAAATCAAAAGAGGAAAAAAGAGGAAGAATAGAGACGTAGATAGAGAGGGATTAAACGTGAGGGGGGGAATGGAAAGACAGACAGAAAGAAAGAAAGAAAGAAAGAAATAGAAAGGAAGAGGGAGGGATGGAAATAGGAAGGAAGAAGAAGATAATGAAAAAGAGGAAGAAAATGAAAAAAAAAACAGTCAAGAAAGATAGACCCAGGTGTCATTGTGAGACAAAGGTGATGTCTGCCATAACGCCTCTGTGGTGAAGCGTCTGAGAGAACTCACACCACATGCATGTGTCACTCTGAGAGAGAGAGAGAGAGAGAGAGAGAGAGAGTAGAGCCAGAGGGAGCGAGAGAGAGCGAGAGAGAGCGAGAGGTCACGACTTCAGACATACACGCGTATCTTTAGGTGTTACAGGTCACAGACTCTGACCTCTACCTCCACCTGAACAGTATCTGTAGTCAGAGGAGGTTCTCCGAGCTGTCAAAATATGTGACAAGTGTCTCATGGGAGAATTGTATAGTGTTTTAGCAAAGCATTAATAATGAATGAGCGTTCATGCGTTTCACTTATGAAGCATTTTTAAAAGTACGACGTATAAAGACTGCATTTACACATATGGACGGGTCTTCTCAGCCATTGCTCAGAGCAGCTAGAAATGACCTGTGCTTATTTTGAGGAGCAGTAGAAGCATCTAAAAGTGAATCATTTGTGTTTTTGTATCAGTGTGAGAATCCATCATCCATGTAAAATCACGGTCAGCAGTGTCATCATGCACATCATCTCCGATCATTCATGACTCACAGAGCAGTTGATCAGATTGTTTTTTACATAAATAACTGACTCTAAACGTTCTCTAAACTTTCCCTCAAAGTTAACAAAAAACCTTTGAGTCCTTGCACTAATGTCACGGTTTTAATGTCACGTTACCGTTTTTTAACATTATACATTATATATATGTCATATATATGTTAAACATTATACATCATATATATGTCATATATATGTTTAACATTATACGACATATATACATGACATACGTCATGTATATACGTGCATACGTTAAAAATGTTTTTCTTAATTTGTTAGTGAAATTTTTTTAAAACATTGCAGAATTTAAAAAACGTCTGAGTAACATTAGAGCAAGAAACATTTTTAACATATTTTTTACTTGTTCAGGAAACATTCTTACAGCCTAAAATGGTTATCATCTGCAGACAATAGAAATGAATGTAGACAGCTGGGCAGGTTTTGATTGGCCCTTCGGTCCCAAAACTGTTTGATATGCACAGTGTAATCTCAGTGTAAGGCAGTGAAACATCATCGTCGCTTTGCATTATGGGATTTCCAGGAAGTTAAACATTCACTAGCGTTCACTGAAGTAAATACCATCGTCTCCATTCCCACCTCACTCACCTTCCCCAGCTGACGCTTCTCATGTTGTTTCTTTCAAATGGCAGACGTGAGGTAAATATTTAATGATGCCGCTTATAAATCTGTCCTCTGTTAGACCAGCGATGTGCATGGAGACAGCAGAGACCCGTTTTGGGCCCAAATCGCTGTTTTGTGTAGAAAACGCAGGAAGATTGTTCATGAGCTGATGTGAGAGGCCAAAGAGCGCACACCTCGTCTCTCCACTGTGTGTGTATTTGTGTGTCTTGTTTCTACAGACTGTAGTTGTAATCCCTTTGGCTCAGAGTCTGACCGCTGTAATGGCACAGGATATTGTAAATGTAAGGAAGGAGCGACAGGGGCTAAGTGCAGTGAGTGTCTGCCGGGATATTTGTGGGACAATGGCTGCAAATGTAAGTAGAACCTTCATCCAACCTGCAGCTTTGGTCCCTCTTTGCAACTCTCTGTCTTTCACACTTACTAACTCGTCCTCCCTCCCTTTTCTGTCTGTTTGTTGCTGTATTTTGGCTGGGAACGAGCAGCTTGGTTTGCTTACAGCACTTGGAAAAGAACTTGGACCGACTTCCATGAAGGACTCAGTTGCATCTGTTATGCTGCTTTGTTTATCTGCAGATCTTATTTTGAAGGGGAAAGCGGTCATTATTATTATTATTTATTAGCATTGTTTTAATATTAGTATTATTGTGATTTTTTCTAAAGTACAGAGCTAAGCGATGCAAACACATCCCAGCAGAGTTCCATGCATGTGTATTTGCGCTGATTCAAACGCAGGACCTGCGAAAATGCGGGCAGATGATCGCAGGCAGCTGAGCTAATATTTGCAGTGAGCAGAACTTCTGATGCCTGTGCTAATGTTACACTGTGTTATCTGGCTGTTTGCTGTTTTGGCCACACACTGACGGCTGGTGCTTCTCTCGTGGCTCTGAGCACTGCGGTCAAAAGCATCTACAGGTCAAGCTTCATTTGTATTCTGTGCTATGAGTATATACAGGCTTTAAGCATCACAGGTATGCCGCAATGAACAGGAAGTTGCGTGTAATAATGCGAGATGGTACATTTCGGGAATCTGTATATTGCGTCCAGTTTTGCATGAAATGCAACAATGCGAGGCAGAGTCACATCACTACGGTTACTGTGAGAAGCAGAAGTTCACACCCTCACATTGCTGCAAAGAGTCACGTGACACACGCTCCCTTTACTGTCTGTTCTGGGAGAAATAAAGAAGCTACATATTTCTGACTCACACTAGTTTACATACACATCCATTTTCCAGCAGCATGCTAACGATGCATTACCATGTGACTGGCTGTCAGCCAATGGTATGCGAGACATCAAAAGCATCATCATAAACATTTTAATTTGTTGTTGTTGTCAACACAACAGCGTTTTGTTCAACGCTCTAGATGAAGGATTTCAGCTCACTTTCCTCTCACGACTGAGCAAAGTCCCCAAGGCCAAAACGTTTGAGCAAAATCATAAAATCTAAGGCTCGTTTCCAGATGAAGTTCCAGTTTGCAATTAAAGCTCAAATCTTTATTCAAACAAGCCTTTGCTTCCCGCTGCGCTAGGCAATCTACTGTATGTTCTCAATAAATATTATTCCTCTTATCACAAGCAAACCCATTAAATTGCTCAATTCATTCTCCTATGAGCGTTTATTTACATGCCAGTAAATTATAAATGTGCGGGATTGGAGTCTGTCCATGCCAATCCCTCCTGCTCGGAGAACAAGTGTACACACTGTATGGAACCTCCTGGAGCTTTAAAATGACCTTCTGTTGCTCTTTTAAAGTAGGTGCTCATATTTATTAGATGGAAATACCATCCAAGCATGGGCTCCAGAGAGCGTGGCGTAGACTACAGAGGTTAAACTGTTTGTTACACCTGAGCGCTGCATTCTCAGCCAGCAGCGGAGTGAGCAGAGCAAATAGTTTCCATGCCCCCCCTCTGTTGGAAGGTAAAGGTGTTTGTTAGCCCTCATAAAAACCATAAATCACTGACACTGGGCCCCTCTCACTCGAAACCTTTTCCTGGTCACCAGGGGACATCAAACCGAAGAGACAGAAAGAGCCAAAAAAGACCCACATTCTTGAAAGATACATTACGTACCAAACTGTGTCTCTGAGTCTGTCTTCAGACGAGGCGCAGGAACACTCCTGCCAAAGGCCACAGTTGAGGGAAAGGTAATCGATCAACTCGCTCTCTTTCCCTCAAGAGGAGCTGCTCTCGAACCCGGCACACAGACACAATGCACTCATTACCTCCTGCCTCTTTTTGTACATTGTCCTTTACATGGACAGTTTGGTAACAGACAACACTGCTGTTTAGACTCCAAAAGTTAATATGCCCCACATTACAGTTTCAGAAGAATCATTTAGTCTGTACTGGGGCATCTGTTTAAAGACACAGGGGCAAATTTAAGACAATGTAGGTGAAGGCCATTTTCTAAACAAAAAGGTTGTTTTTCAGTAGATTAATGTTTTTTATCTGGTTTATTGTTTCTGTTTTATTTTGTGCTAATTTAGGCTAAATGTGCTACTGGAAAGACAGCTGATGATGTCATTAACAGCATCTATGTCATAATTACATCAGAGCGTCAGGAGGTGAATACATCTGTCTAATTGAATTCTGTGGTTCTTTAACCTGCTCACCGTCAGACATCATAGAAATGATTTTTAATATGGAACGAGAGCGCAGGTCAGAAATAAGCCAATCACATTTATTATTCTCTGCCACTGATTTTGCCGTGTTTATAACGCATTTGAAATGATGAATGTAAATTAGTATTAGTATTCACAGTATTAGTATTAGTATTAGTATTAGTAATAGTAATCGTATATTGTGTGTCTAACGCCTGAATGTTTCTTTACCTTTAGATGTTCCAATCATTTGACAATTGAAGAGTATTTACAATAAAATTAGTTTTAAGTATTAAGTTATTATGAAATTATTATGTAAAAATGTGTGTTGTTAGTGGAACGTTGTGTAATGTTTGAATAATGTTCTTACGACCAAGCAATAGCGTTAGTACACTGCCAAAAAAAAGCGTTTTGAATGTTCCTAGGAAACATTCTTACAACCTAAAATTGTTATCTGGGAAGGCTTACATTTACATTTAGCAGACGCTTTTATTCAAAGCGACTTACATTGCATTATATTACACATTGATCACTATACATTGAGTATGTGCAGTCCCTGGGCTCGAACCCATGACCTTGGCGTTGTTAACGCCATGCGCTAACCACTGAGCTACAGGAATGCTAAGTCTAAGTATGTTAAGTAAAGTTCAAGTGCTAGAATTACACTGTACATGCAAATACGCACAAACACTGACGAGACTGAAACGAATGGAACACATTTATTCCTGAGGTGTGTTAATCACTGATAACACACATAGCTTGTTGGTCTCGCAGGTACAATGTCTGAGTCTTGTTTTGTGGTACGCGTGTGGCTTTTCAGCAGGTGCCCGATTGATCTGCATCGTAAAAAGACTCGGCAGTGATGAACAGAGGGAATTATGGACACAAACAGGGGCTCGTTTTTCCCTGACTCAACCATAAAGCTCACATCCACACAGGAGATGGAGAGAGAGGCCGGAGACCGTGTGCTTCTGCCAACTCCCTAATCAGCCTGTTATGGCTCGGAGAGTTACACCTTCTCGCTCTATCATCCAGTTTTCCTGTCAGCCCGGTCTGTCCAAAAATAGCTCAGTTACAGCCATTAAACAGATGCTGTAACGCGCAAGCCCTCCTAGAAGGGTTTCTTTGCAGCTTATAGAGACAAACTCTGGAGAGGTGGCGCGTTCATCTGTTTTATAAGTCTCTGTTGGTTTGATCGTTTGCTCTGCAGTTTGTTTGCCTGCAGCTTGCGCAACAGCTTGCTTTCAGAAAGATGTTGTTATATTTACTGATGTCCAGTATGCTGATAAACCTGAGGCGTGGGGGGCAGGCAGTGACCTATAGTACAGTCACAAAAAAGCTGTTGTCAGGGATTCGTAGAAAGCCACAGACTGTTAATGGATTAATGTCAGTTTTGAGGTTTCATTTTGAAATCTTCTTGTACTCAGTAAATTGACTCATGTACATGATTTTGAATTCACTGGTCAGAAGTATCATTTATTTCTTTGAGTGAAACCTCTTTAAGGGGGGATCACTACGACAACGGTTGGTTAATAACGGAACGTCTTTTTTCGAAAGAGAATTACATTTCGCGTTGGCGGAGGAGCGGGAACGCAAAGTAAACGTTCTGAATGATGTGTTTAATCAAGACTTAATCAAAAATTTTCATCAATATTTTTCACTTACGAAATTCTATTAATAATGATATTAAGTTTTCTACTTCTGCTTCATTTCAATCAATACTTCTGCCTGCACTTGTATTGACTATTTCTGTCTATTTTCAGCTGTAGATGAATATATGATATCTCAGGATAGAGCTGTATGTAATCATAGAAGTGTTCATACTTGTTTGGGTGTGTGTGTGTGTTCTGCTGACCCTCTCCCTCTCAATGCCACAGCCCGAGTGTGTGACAACGAGCTCCTGCGTTGCCAGAACGGTGGCGTGTGTGTGAACAACGTGCGTTGCCAGTGTCCTCCAGCGTACAGCGGCCTGCTGTGCGAGAAGGCCCGATGCGAGAGCGAGTCGGGCGGCTGCGGAGGGTCAGACTCGGGCCAGGCTTCCCTCCGGCCCCCAGCGTCCATACTGCTTCTGCTGCTGTCCCTCCTGGGTCCCAAAGTCCTGGTGGAGATCCGCTGGACCACAGTGCTTTGAGACCTTCAAACAGCTTCTGTCTGAGCAGCACACCCGACCCACCGACACTCGGCCAGCCCTGTGGAATGTGCCCAAATATCAAAGCAAAATCTGAGAGGACGACAGATGAAAATACAATAATAAATACGTCAATAAAAATAGTGTTTTTAAAAAAAATTGATTCAATATAAAAATCTAAAAGTAACAAAAAAAAACCAAGGTGTTATTTATAGAATTTATCTGAGCATACGCTTCATAAAGCAAATAAAAGGAAGTAGAAATGTGAATTAAGCCATAATAGATACTCACTCCCCCAACAGAACGAGAGCTTCGGGGATCGGAGCGGACGGACTCATCCCTTTATCACCATGGCAACGGGGAGCTGCGCTCAGCCTGCGGCATGCGCTGTCGCCCCTCACCTGAGCTGTTCTGGGTATCATGTTGGCTCGACTGCTTTCGGCGATGTTGACACAGAGCGACGGAAAACTGTCCGGATTGTGTGAACAGGCAATTACAGAAAAAAATGAAAAATATCGTATAAGAAAACATACAGAGAAGGACTCACGAAACATAAGCATTCTTTGCTGTCAGTGCATTGTGGATATATGGAAATCTATTCAGACTGTCACATTTGATCCGCTTTCCAATTGAGCTCGTACCACCAACACAGACACACCACCCCGCCCTCGAACCCCCTCCCGAAAAACTTTAGAGTGTCCTTTGTTTCGACAGTCCCGGCCCCTCCTCCACCTGTGCTTCTGTGAAAGTAACCGTCTGTGACCCTCGCTGGTTGAACGACGTTTCTGTTTTCCATTTTCTGTTTCTTTTTGCTCCGTGTGATGTCAGAGCCCCGCCCCCTCGCCCTCCAAAACCGATTCTCCAGTGACCCATAATGTTGAAGCGTGACGGACTGTTTACTGAGGCCACGGTCAAAGATGTTTCTTCACCCCAACAGATGAAATGCTTAGACAGTCCGTGTATTTAATTTTTGTATTAATACAGAAGTTATTTTCTTGACAGAGTAAAAATAATGTAGAACATATACTTTTTTGTATTATTGCTGAAATGTGTTTAAAGGCAACATTCTAATGCGCTCAAACAAGGTGCGAAATGTAATTAAATATTCGGTTATGTATGACGTTTAATTTCATTCAACATTTATATTTTTTTTCCTTCGTTTGGATTGTGAAGTTTTCCTAACGTATATTGGCAACGTGCTGGCATCAAAGAATATCAGTTTACATACCGTATATATACTGTAATATATACAGTACAGCATATATACAGTATATACGTGTACAAAAAGAAAATGACACCAAAGGACATTATAAATGTTTCTTGTTGCTTTAACACTGAAAACTTTAAGTGAATAAAATTTAAAAGAACTTTATGTCGCTGTGTTGTGCTGTTTCATGCGTCCGTGTGTTTTAATAGTGGCGCTAAATGAGAAATTTGCTGCATTGAAAATGCAATAAATAATTGCACGCGTCTTTATAATACACGCATATAAATTGCATGCTTTGCAGAACTGTGGAAAACGCTTTGAGCGTCGGAATTTTCCGCACGTCGTTTATCTTGCGTTCGATATGGTAATGATTTGTTTCAGTGAAATGCATTATGGGATGGGCAGAATTAAATATTAACGTCTATCGATGTCTCTTTGAGAGCTTGTTTTATGGAGTTGCTCTTACCTGTGAGTAAACTGCCCACCTGTCACACAGGCTTGTTTAAAACAGAAACGTTTCCAGCCGTCTGCAGCGGGACAGACTGACAATGACATAAATGATTGTTCGTTCATGACACATTCGTCTAAACATCTGCGACAGTTCATCAGGAACTGGATGCTGATTTATTCATTCATAGATTTCATGTGTGGGTGTGTTTAATCATTTTGGTTGCACATTTGCCATATTTGTAATGATACGAACTAAATATGAACAATATTGTTTAATGATTGTTGTAAATGATTTGATTGACAGTCATGGATTCGAAGCATTTGTCCTCCTCAGTGTGACAGAGGATACTGTAAATGACCCAGAGTTTGAGGTCTGCCAGTCTTATTACTGCAGCTCTTGTGTGTGCGTTATACTGATCAGGGTCTTTGCATAAAGAGAAACGTCTCTATCCGACCTGCTGTGAACAATCCAGTCCAGAGATTTACATCTTAACAACAGTAATTGTTGTTCAGGCCCCTGATGTGATATTAATTCCAGCCACTGACCCTCTCATCCCTGCGGTGGGGCGGAGGAACCTTCTGGGCCCTGAGGAACGATCGTGTTACTCTGTTTCAGGCTGATAATCTCTTTGGATGTGCTGTCGATGAGAGGTTACAGCTGACGCGCCCCACTGTCACACTCTGACCCGCTGCATTTATATGAAGGTAAGATGAGGCGAAGTTTCACAAGAGACTCTTGGTTTCCGTATTTGTTTTTTAAGGTTAATCCTTAATCATGTACCGTAACATTTTCTTTCACTGGTGATTTATGTCTTGATTTAGGTTTATTTTCAAATTCACGTGGTGACGTGTTTGATGTCAGACTTCCCCTCAAATGATTTAAAACAACATCCTGTTATTATTTTAACGGATGCAGTTTTTATAGTTTTATATTAAATATTTGAAATTTTAATGACATTTTTCACATCACAGGACAATAAAATCCAATTTCAATCAACACTTCCTCCTATACATGCATGTGCATTTCAGTCAACACTTCCTCCTATACATGCATGTGCATTTCAGTCAACACTTCCTCCTATACATGCATATACATTTGAATCAACAAAATTGATGTTTACCCAAAAACAGAACACACAGATGTCTCTTCCCCTGGCCAGTTAGCTGCTAGAGCGCAACACAACACCCAACATACATTTGCTTTAAATTGGTTTAGAAGCTGCAAGTTTTTCTGTTTCTTTATCAACACAGACATAAGCAACACTGACAGAGAGATTAAACAAGCCAGAGTCATATAGTTGGCAAGTTCACTATGTATTCAACACACTCTGTGATTCAAGCCAACAAACAGCCTCAGCCAAAATCAGCTGCAGAATTTCTATTGTTTCTAGCAGGAAAGTGCTGATTATTTTCTGAGCAGATTCTTGCCAGTGATCTGCACGCTTCATCACATTTTCTCCTGCTCTTTTATTTTTAAGAGACGTGACAAAATATTTTTTCAGTTTATTCCTGGTTTATACTGAAACAAAGCAGTCTTTTGGTTTTAAAACCAGCTTTTCTTTTAACTTACATCATTGGTAACATTAATAACATGAATTAATTACGCAAATTAAAAACTGAATATTTATTTAACATTAAGCAAATTTAATATTACAGGGTTTTGATGTGATTTCCTACTGTAGGTATCACAATAAAACTGGATACGCATGTATTATTTGTCTCATATTTTGTCATATATATTTTAAAATAACTTTGCATGAACAGATTAAGACATTCATGCTGTCAGCCACTGAAGATGATGTTTCTGGAACCAAGAAAACCAAGATTAGCACAGTGTAGAACTGCAGGCCAAACTCAGGCGAGTGACAGACTTCTGTCAGATCATTATCCACTATCGAGTGTCTCTCTTTTCTTCCCAGAACAAAAGCCCGACTCTGGCTTTGGTTCTAAGCCTCCTCCTTCAAGAGGGCGATATTCCCTGTGCTGATAATGGGAATCTCTCTGTATAAACACGGCAGCTCTCACAACATGTGTCATTAACAGAGATAAAACTCTATGTGGCGTTTGACTGTCAGGTTTGAGGGACTGGAGAAGCTCCGGCTGTGGAAAGCACTTCCTGTTTCTGCCAGACAAAACACAAACGTTCATCTTTACATACGTTTATGACCAGGCGAGTGTGTTCCACATGAATGTGCAGAATCTTCTGGAGATGAAACACAAAACAAAATAGAAAGTAAATCTGGATTCATGATTAAAATCAGGATTTTTAATACGCATCTCGGGCAGATATGACAGCAGTCTTAATTCTGTCTGTGTGGATGTATTTGTCATGCACGTTTTTACTTGTCAACGTTACAGGAACGTTTGCCACCCATAATTAATTTGGTTTGTAATGTTGTAAGAACACTCGCAACATCCATTTTTTTACGTTGTATTAACATTATTGCTTGGTTATAAGAATGTTATTCAAACGTTCAAAAATTCGGTACATTTTTAAAACGTTCCACTGAAAACGTGACATTACATAACATCATGTTTTTGATATACGATACACAACGTTAAAAACGTTTTAGTAACGTTACCGCAAGAATGTTTTTGATAACTGTGAGAGAACTTTTAGAGAATGTTTGCCAACGTTTTGACAACGGTCCCTGTTAGCTGGGCTGGCAGCCACCATGAAGTGGCAACCGAATAAACGTTACATTTTGATTGCAGCTCACATGTCTGAAGTCTTCATCTCAATGGACTGTTTATCATTTTACATGCGTTTGTCAAAAGTGCAGTAATAGTGTTTTAATTAGAGAACAGTTCCCTCCGTCCCTCCGTCTTCACGAGCTCATGTTGCCCATGGCCCAGATTACCCCACAAATTCATTAAAACACACGTGACAAATGCATACAAATGAAAATGAAAACATTGCCTGGCACAGACTCGTCCCCGGGGCAAAGGCAGGTGTATGACTGAAGATTATTCTTGCCATTTTCCAAGTTAGATTTTCACACCTCTCCAGAATACAAAACTCAGTCACAGAGATCCAGATATACAGGAACCATATTGCTGTCTCTCGCTCTCTCTCTCTCTCTCTTTCACTGTGTGTCTCAAAGGCACACACACACACACACAGTAGCAGCAACACTGCACGCATATTTTCTGGCAGTGGAGAAACAGACTTCTTTTGCAGCATGACCAAGATAAAGTAAAGATGTAATACATTATTTAGACCTGCGGCATTCCCTTCCTGCAGCAGATAAGGCAGGAGTGTGAACAGCACACACTGTGGGTGTCATTTCCACACACACACACACTCATGGTTTTGAATAACAATGCGGTTTCATACAGTGAGGTTGGGGTTAGGAAGCCACGCTTTAATACTTCTCAGGCATGTCTTATTACAGGTTGTTTCACACTCAGCCCTTTCTCCAGTCCGTCTCCAGTCTGTCTCCAGTCCATCTCCAGTCTGTCTCCAGTCTGTCTCCAGTCCTTCTCCAGTCCATCTCCAGTCTGTCTCCAGTCCATCTCCAGTCCATCTCCAGTCTGTCTCCAGTCCATCTCCAGTCTGTCTCCAGTCCATCTCCAGTCCATCTCCAGTCTGTCTCCAGTCCATCTCCAGTCCGTCTCCAGTCTGTCTCCAGTCCATCTCCAGTCTGTCTCCAGTCCATCTCCAGTCCATCTCCAGTCCATCTCCAGTCTGTCTCCAGTCCATCTCCAGTCCATCTCCAGTCTGTCTCCAGTCCATCTCCAGTCTGTCTCCAGTCCATCTCCAGTCCATCTCCAGTCTGTCTCCAGTCCATCTCCAGTCCATCTCCAGTCCATCTCCAGTCTGTCTCCAGTCTATCTCCAGTCTGTCTTCTGATAAATGGGTCATTCCTGGTGTACATTTACATGTATGCATTTGGCTGAACTTTTATTCAGAGTGACAGTGGATTCAGGTTATATACATTTGATCAGGAGGTGTGTTTCCTTGGAATCAAACCCACAACCTTTTAAATGACAATAGCTCGGTTTCTCGGTTTGTTTTTCGAAGCTTTTATCAGCTCTGTGTTACTATAAATTAGTCAGTTTCACCGAACCGAACCTGCCAAACTGAAGAAAGTGGCACAACAACATTCCGCTTCAGTGTGCCAAGCTGCATGAAAGACAAATAAACAAGGTGTGATATTTCAGGTTGTGTTAATAATTAGTTCTGCTAATAAAGCAAGTGAAACACATGGCACGTGATAAAACTGTCGAAAGCAAATGGCATGTGAATCTCTTGGGATAGACGTGTCAGCCAAATACATAACTGTAAATTTTAATATTTTGGCTTACGGAATATTTATGGTTTAGACTTTAAACAGAACTTTGGTTCAGAATCTTTTCTGCACCGTGGTGGAATATTAATAATATCTCTTTATAAAGGTGTGCGTTAGTTTTGTAAATAATCCGTGTTACACTGAAGAAATTATCCAAACCCTTTTCAGGGGCCAAAATATTACTGAGACAAAGATGCACTTATTATAATGTGCACTTATTAACCTGAGCCAGCAAGCATCAACTTAAGACACCCTCCCAGCTAACAGAGAACATTCTCAAAATGTTGGCAAATGTTCTCTAAAACATTGCAGTAACATTAGCAAAACTATTTTTATTATTATAACTATTACTAAGTTATATATCATATATAACAAAACTGTTATTCTTCAGTAATTAATGGAACATTTTAAAAAATTACAATATTAAATAATGTTTGAACAACGTTCTTATAAACCAGAAATAATGTTACTACAACGTCTAAAAAACTGGACGTTTTGAACATTCCTAGAACACTCAAAACAACCTTTTTAACATTTTTGTTACTTAATGGAAACGTTAGGGAAACGTTCTTACAACCT
>JAZGTI010003462.1:5545-31356 GCA_036877585.1 Botia kubotai
ACAGTCAGAAAGCATGGGAATTAATTGATCTTTAAAGGCCTTATACCACTCAGCTGGAAAGCCATCAGATCCTGGAGTTTTATTAACTTTTAATCTTGAAATTGCTTTCCCTATTTCTTCCTTAGTAATCTCTGCCATAAGAGCTTTATTTTGTACATTGCCTATAGAAGATAAGTCCAGTGATTCTAAAAAAGTATTCATTTCTTTGGGGCTAGTCGTATTTGTTTCACTATATAGATTCCTATAGTAGGTTTCAAAAATTTGGTGAATATCTTCTTGTTTGTGATAATTTTTTTTGGTTTTAGGATCTCTAATTTCAAATATAGTGCTCTCTGCCTGATGCTTCCTTAGTTTCCATGCCAACAACTTCAAAGCCTTTGGGCCATTTTCATAATATCGTTGTCTAGCAAATGTAGCTTTTTTCTCTAATTCCTCCTCATACAATTTATTTATTTCCTTCTTAACGTTATTTAATTGATTTAGAATATGAGGTTTCTTTTTTCCGATATGTTCTCTCTCTAAGATCTTCAGATTTTCCTGTAAATCATTCAGCTTTTTACGTTTTTCCTTTTTTTTATGTGATGTAAGAGCTATTAGTTTACCCCTGATCACTGACTTTGACGCATCCCATAAGACACTTGGCGATACTTCCTCATTGTTATTAATATCAATATATTCCCTTAGTTCATTCAAAATGCTTGTATTTAGCCGCCACAGTGAATCCTTCTTTTTATTATCTAAATGCATAGTCAGGTAAACAGGGGAGTGATCAGAGATATCTCTGGCTCCTGTTTTGCAATCTGTAATTCTACACCTATCCAAGTTATAAACAAAATAATAGTAAATTCTCGAGTATGCGACTTGACTCGCAGAGTAAAATGTGAATTGTTTGTCTGTTGGATGGAGAACCCTCCATACATCAATCATTCCCAGCTCCATCAACAGTTTTTTAGTAACCCTTGCTCTAGGAGTTAATTTCTTTAGTGTGTTAGAAGAGTCAAGCTTAGGTTGTGTTTGGGTATTCCAATCTCCTCCGCATATTAGAACTCCAGATGCTTTAGAAGCTATTAATTGGAAAATGTCCCTAATACATGAATTATCCTGATCAGGAGGTATAAACACATTAACTAAAGTAACTTCCTTTTGATCTAAGAATCCCTTCACTAAAACGTAACGACCCTCTTTATCGGAAAACTCAGAAATCAGACGGAAGTTCACACTATTAAAGATTAGTATTGCTACCCCTCTTCTATTCCCTTTCCTATAAGATGAATAAAATACATTCTTAAACCCCAATTGTTTAAGTTTTTCATGTTCTACACTATTAAGATGGGTTTCCTGCCAAAATATGACATGCAACCTTTCCCTTTTCATCTTTGCAATAGCCTTGCTTCTCTTTATTGGATTGTGTAGACCATTTACGTTTAGGGTAACCCTATACTCCTCAAATTGCATTTAAGCTTGTAGTAAAACACTACATATGAATTGCATATTATTGGTGACCAAGCCTGAACTATATCTGAACTATAGAACAAAATTAAAACATCAGTGTAACAGCAAAACAAAAAACATAAAAGGACCTCCATTTTGAAGTAATGAGCACTTCTTACTATGGGGGAACAGTCCAGCTAAACACCAGGGCCCCTCTACAGTGCAACCTGTAATTCCCAATAGGGTGTTCTCTATGCACTTACAAAGGTCAAAAACAAATATTTTTCCCGTGTTTGTCGGTCAACTACATTCTTACTGAGTGCGATTCTATCCAGTCGCGAATAAGGTATTAAAACTCTAATAGAAGTGAAGACTTGTTGTTCGTTACATTCAATACAAGAGAAAAAAAAACCTATAAGGCAAATAAATAGAGTAACAATCTTAGTTTTTTTTTTCTTTTTTCCCTTTTTCTCTCCTCTCCTTCTTTTAAAAAGGGGAGAAAGTAAGAATCGACATAAACTGCAAGTACAGTCTAGACTCCCACGCTTTGAGGGCAAACATTATCCCTTGGTACAAGTCAAAACATTAAGGTCCATAACCAATAACTCCCGTTTGCTCAGTGCTACCTTTGCAGTATATAATCACTTATCAGTCTTTTATCTCCCAATCCCTTTACCTCCAAATCTACTTTTGGTTTTTCCAAAGTCTGAACTTCAGCAGTCTTCTCGCGGCCAAGGGCCGAGCGCTCTATGGCATCTTTGTATTCCAAGATCAACTTCGGCCAGATCCAACTCTTTTTTGATTAAGTTTTCAATAAACTGATGAGTGTTGCCTTTTTCAGCTCCCTCCGCAATGCCATAAATACGAACATTGTTGCGCCTTGAGCGGGCTTCCAAGTCCGCTAACTTCATCTGCAATCTCTCCTGTGCTTGAAGTGACTGGCTCAGAGCCTCTCTGAAATCCACGGACCATTCTTCAGCATCGGCGATCCGGACCTCGGCCTCGCTCATTCTATCATTTGTAGTTTTTAGATCGGAGGTGATTTCATTTAACTTCTGTTGAATTTCCTGTTGTGTTTCTGCTAATTCCTTTTTCAGATCGTCTCTGATTCTGTCTCGGAAGTTATTCAGATCAGACTTCATATCCATGGCAATCAATTTTATGTCTGCGCGGATGCCAGCCACGTTATCTTCCATATCTCCTTGTCCGCCATTACAGTCTTCTTGTTCCTCGGCTGTGGCGCCATCAGTCGTTATTTTATCACTTTTCTCCGGCTTCCCGGGCTGTTTTCCCTTGCGCTTTCTACTTTTCTCCCCTTCCATCATCAACTCGATCAAAATATAAATCTTATTTTTGTTAAAAATGACCGAACGGGAGAGAGACAATTAAGCGGCCATGCGCTTCAGCTTACCACCGGAAGTCATTTGTTCTGTGTTTTATTATTATTCTTTGTTTTTTTATGTAAAGCTGCTTCGAAGCAATGTAACATTGTAAAACGCGCTATATAAATAAAATAGAATTGAATTAACAGGATGGCGTCAGGTGTGCATAGTTAAAACTCGGGTGACTGTGAACGTTGATTTTTGGAAGAGCCTGGTGTTTCCGTGATAGAACCCCCCTCTCCATTGCCCGCTCCTGAAGGCCGAATACACTGTTCCGTCCTCCAGCACCATTCCAGCACCACTCACCATTGGGTGAGTGACAGGGCTTGAGGAGTGAAACATGGAACGTAGGGTGAATTCTGTATTGTGAGGGGAGCTTGAGTTCATAAGTGACAGGGTTTATTTGATGTATGATGGTGAAGGGACCAATGAATCTGGGACTCAGCTTCTTGGATAGAAGTCTCAATCGGATGTCCCAAGTGGAGAGCCATACCTTCTGTCTTGGACGGAATGTAGGAGTGGGGGCTCTCCGGACATCTGCATGTCGTACTGCACGCTGGAGATGTTGGTGTTCCCAGACCCTCTCGCTCTCCTGGAACAAACCCAGAGGAACAGGGGAGGTTGATAGCCGAGTACACATTGGAAGGGAGTGAGATCCGTGGGAGGCTGACAAGGGGAATTCTGTGCATACTCAGCCCAGGCAATGAAGCAGTTTCAGGAGTTCTGGTGGCTATGACAGAAGGTAAGGACATATCGACCTATCTCCTGGATCTTCCTCTCGGTTTGTCCGTTGCTCTGTGGATGTTATCCAGAAGATAGGCTCACGGTCACACCTAGGAGTGAGAAGAAAGACCTCCATACCGCTGGTATAAATCGCGGACCTCTATCTGACACTATGTCTTAAGGGATGACAAAGTTGTGAAAGACATGATGAAAAAGTACTTCCACAGTTTACATGGCTGTTGGGAGTCCCTTCAGGGGAACCAGGTGACAGGCTTTGGAAAATCTATCTACGGCTACTAGGATGCAGGTGCTTCCATCTGAGAGTGGCAGATCTGAAATCCACTTCCAGGTGTGACTAGGGACGCTGGGGAATAGGAGGAGGAAGGAGTTTTCCAGCTGGTAAATGACGTGGTGTTCGAGCCATAGCGCATTCCTGGCATCCTCTCTCATATCTTCTGATGTCGTTGGCCATTCCAGGCCACCTGAAGTGATCCTTTAGCAGTGAGAGGGTTCAATTGATCCCACGATGACCAGTGCCCAGGGAGGTATGCGCTGTATGGATGAGATGTGTTCTTTGATTGCGAGGGACGTAGGTATGGTTTGGGGGCACCCCGGTGGAGGAGGATCGAAGACACTGGCGGCTGTGATGTCCTCGTCCAGGGACCATTGAATCGGGCTGACAATCATAATAGAGAAAAGGATGGGTTCAGGATTTTCTGACAGATCTTCTGGAGCATGGAGTCTAGAGAGAGCACGAGCCTTGGTTTTCCTTAGTCCCAAGACAATAGGAGATGCAAAACTGGAATTGTGTGAAGAAAAGGGCCCACCTTTAGCTTTAAAGCTTCTCTTAAATATTCAAGATTTCAATGCTCCGTGTATACCACAAAAGGATGGTGGGCCCCCTCCAGCCAGTGCCTCCATTCCTCACGGGCGAGCTTGATCGAGTCGAGCAGGATTCCCCTGCTGCTGAGACAGGACGGCTTCAACTCCAGATGCTAAAGCATCAACTTCGACTACAAAGGGCTTATGTGGGTCAGGATGGACCAGGAGTGGAGCCGTTGTGAAAGCTTTCTGGAGGATTTTCATAGCAGTGGCGGTCCAGGACAGAGACTTGGGCTTGCCTCTTAAGAGGTTGATAAGTGGAGCTGTTATGACACTGGAGTTATGAATGAAGCGTTGGTAGAAGTTTGAGAAACCAAGGAATCTTGAAGCTCTTTAAAGATAGTTGGACATGGCCAGGGCCGGATTGCTTCCACCTTCCACCTGATCTGATATCCCAGAAACTGGATTGAAGGCTGGTGGAACGTGCATTTGTTCGCGGAGCCGTTGGAGGACCTCAGAGACACGTTGCCGATGTCCGGCCTCATTCCGGGAATACACCAGGATGTCATTGATGTACACCAGCACAAAGTGGTGCAGGTACTCCCAGAACACCTCATTCATGTAGCCATTGGAATACGGAGGAGGCGTTAACCAGTCCATAAGACATGACCAAGTACTCATAGTGGCCAGTTGGTGTCACAAAGACAGTCCTCCACTCGTCACCCTCACGTATCCAGATAAGGTTGTACGCACTTCTGAGGTCCAGCTTAGTGAAGATCCTGGCTCCGCAAAGCTGTTCCAGTGCGGAAGGGACAAGGGAAAGTGGATATCTGTATCGTTTAGTTATCTTGTTTAGTGCCCGGTAATCAATGCATGGCCTTTTTGGCTACAAATTAAAAGCTGGAAGCAGCAGGGGAAGTAAAGATACGGATGTATCCTTGCTGTAGAGCCTCCTCTATGTACTCCTCCATGGCCTTCTGTTCGGGGATGGATAAGGAGACTTGGAGGCTCGTTTCAGGCAGAAAACATCACTGACAAGGGCATATTATTTGGCATATTATTTTATTATTATAAATGTATATGATTTCGACTGATTGATTCTCCAGGGGACTTTCAATGGACGTAGAGTTAAC
Source organism: Botia kubotai (assembly GCA_036877585.1). Taxonomy (NCBI): domain Eukaryota; kingdom Metazoa; phylum Chordata; class Actinopteri; order Cypriniformes; family Botiidae; genus Botia; species Botia kubotai. Next base: position 11,037 of record JAZGTI010003462.1, read on the forward strand.
TGGAATCATAGAAGTAGGTATGATGGGTCTTGGGAGGTTAGGAAAACATCGAGGAAAGCAGTCCTTGCCCCACTTCAGGACCACCGGATGGAGGGATCATGGGTGCCCTAAGACGATCCCAGCGGTGGATTCCTCCAGAACTAGTAAGCAGATCTCCTCAGTGTGAAGCTGACTGACTTATAACTGAATGAGACCCACACAGTATCGGACGTGTGTGGATGTCCTCGGCAGAGGGGACTTCCAGATATTGATTGAACTTTGTACAGGATATTTTTGAGTCTTTTCTTGATGAAGATGAAGTTGCCAGCTGACTCAGAGTCGAGGAGGGCATTGACTGTAATACAGTGGAGAGCAGTAGTGAGTTGTACAACAGTGGTAAGTGGATGTACATTAACTGGAGGAGGAAACCAAACTCACCACGAGTCGTGGAGGACAGATGAGACATGCTCGAATTACATGTCCCTGTTGACCACAATAGAAGCACTATAAGCACAACAAAAATAAACTTGTTAAAACTATGTTTTAGTTAAAATAAGCATTGAATTTGGTACATGAGAGGAAAAGAGGGACGTCATTTACTGGGAGTGCTACAGAGAATGAAGTCCATGTCCATGTAACTATTCTGCAGGCTGTGCCTTCGAGCACACGCCCCATGCTGTACATTCCGAATGGTCTATTTGGTCCTCACATCCTGTTGACACCGGCATGTATGGATATGCTATGGATAGTATTCACGATGGGATATTTATTTAAACTCAGATACCTGCTTATTTGTGCTATGAATATATCTCTCATTACATTCCCAAAGACAAAGAGCTATAAGATCTATATTATTCATATAAGTAGTATTGATAATACCAATGGAAAACTTGCAATAATGCCATGTATTCTATAATACTAAGTAGTTAGTATTATCATCTAGTAGTTAGTATAATCATAGTTTTCCAGTTTTAATGGTTTCTTTTACCTTATTTCTATTTAAGTATTCTGTATTTCTATTATTATTATTATCATGTCCCCGTTTAACAGTGTTTTCTGTACAGTTGCTTGCTACTATACAAAACTAAAAAGTGCTATAGAAATAAACTTCAATTGAATGTGGTAATCGGAAAGTATCATTTCATTTAGAGATGTTATTTGTAAAATAGCTAAATTGTTTAAATGTGCTGGACGTTCATAGTGCTTATTTACACACAAATAATTTCACCAAGTTTTATATTGAAAGCAACAAATAAATAAATGACTGGGAGAAAACAAGCTGCTTGCAGTCCATTATAATAATGAAAACCAATCTTAGCGGCACAACAGGAAGTAACTTTTTCCCACCTCTGGTGCCTGTCGCCATATTGTGAAGCAGGCCTATCTGGATGCTGTCTGTTTGACCAAAACCAGGATAATTATATTTAAATAAATCACAACAATAACCACAAGATTATTGTTAAAAGCATGAGCCTCATTTGAAAAGTGGGGGGTGTTGCTATAACAAAATATATGTTGTATATCTTATATATTATTAAGTTAATCACAAATTTAATTTAATTTAATCAAATTTTAATTTGTTAGAAGTGAGTTTGCTTGGTATGACACTATCAGATACAAGCAGTAAATAAGTAAATCTTGTTCTTGCTGTTTACAGACCACCAGGCTATCACATATGCATATGGTGGAAATGTGGACGAAAATTTGCATTACTAGTCACAGCATAAGCAAGAAAAGAGCGATTCATAGTGGTAAATAACAACATGAAAGCTAACAGAATTTTCACTGTTTGTGAACCACTGCCTACATAACACAATAAAACAATAAATCATTGTTAATAAAGTTAGTATAGATTAATATATAATTAATACAGATGCAAACTGAAATCATTGGGATCCAAACACATCAGTGGTGAAATGCATATTTGGTCAAAGGTTCATACCTTTTGACCAATTAGTGGAACTGTCACCAATTTGATATTGTGCAACCAGAATGTGTTGATAATGACACACCAAGTTTAGTTTTAATACACCAAACTGTTGCAAAGATTTAATCTAATATCGATTTTGCATGCCTGTCATTAAATTTGGTCTATTGAAAACTTTTAATAGCTTTTTGTCATCAGTGTCTCCAGATGATTAATACAAAATTTACTCCAAATCGGACAAACAGTCTATTTGAAAAAGTGTTTTTCAAAAAATTAAAAATGGTCGAAATATAAGCGTGACCTAGGGATCCAGGGAAAAAAAATAACTTTGATTCTGTAGTTCACATACTACAAACGTAACTACATAGTAAATTTTGAGGAGAAACTTTACGTTGGCTTGACAAAGCCCGGCCCTCCATGGGTGTGTGTCTGAATTACAAGAGCCAACTCCCACGTCTCTGTGATGTTCTGGTGCTGAGATATGGCTAATTCATCTTGTTTGCTAGGGTGCGCTAAAGAATTGCTAGGGCATGGCTAGACACTTTCCATGGTAATTATTAAAAACTACCTGCCAGTCAAAAGAGGCCACCCACTTGTCTCTAAGATGTTCTGACGCCTCTTACCTTTTTCAATGGATGTCAATAGGGAGGTTCCTAGGATACTGTAACTGGTTGCTTGGGCATGGCTATGAAGTTTAAATGTGACCAAATGTTGCTGCTTGCTAAGCCGAGTGATATGAGCCTACCCCCAAGTCTCTACAACATTCTGATGCTATGACGCCACAAAGATCTGCCCAATGTTAAGTCTAAGGAATTTTTTGCCCACTTTTTTATACGCCTCAAAAACATTGTACACCTGATTGTACCTGATTGTAAGTCATAGCACACCTCTTCTCAATAAGATTTGACCCATCATTCATGGATCAACGACAAACAGTGCGGAACAAGTTACGTGCCGAAGTTTTGTCCAGAAAAAGTAGTAGCAGTAGTAGTAGTATAATGCAAGAAAGTAATAGTGATGCTTTGTTCCGCAAGCACCACTAATAAGTATGCAGGCGAGTAATAGTGATACTTTGCAAGCACCACTAATAAGCTTAAATAGAATATCAGTTTGTTGACTTTAAGCCATTTTAAAAATACAATATGCAAAGACCTTTTTATAGCCACACCTAGATTGTTTTGTTAAGTATCCCAAATTTGAAATAGTCGGAATTACCCAAGGAATCTAAGGAAGCCAATCAAGACTGGTTAAAGGGTTGGTGTAGTGTTGTTGTTTGAGGGTAAAATAAATCTGCACAGTTGCAACGCTCAAGGTTCACTCCAAATGGAGTTATTTTCTTTAACAGAAACTGCTTATTAAGAACTACAATAAATGGCTTAAAGTGACAACAACAAAGCCTTTTTTTATTAAAATGAAACAACCTGTCCCCAAGAATATGCAAAAAAAGCAGCAAGGTTGCAGAAGCTGCACGCTGATGTTAACTTTTGTAAGCCTCTGTCTACTATTTTTATTTTATTCTGTGAAATACACAGACATTGAGGTATGTGAATTTTATTTTTTAATGGTTTATATCTGAAGTTTGTGGTTATGGTAAGGGGCTGGAAATTTCCAGAACTTGCTCTAAGTGGGTGACCAGTCACAACAGACAGGGCAAACTTGACCAATAAAAATTGATATTTCGGCATTATATAATCTAGAACTAAACATAGCGTTTGGCATAGACTGGAAACAGAAGTTTTGTAATAATGTAAATTATGTAAAACATATTGTTTTTTAACAATTAAGCATGAAAATTTATTGTAGTACAACTAATAAACAAAATCAAGTCTTTGTAAAAGGGCATAATAGGACTCCTTTTATCAAAGTTACAATATAAAAATAAACCTTTTGCCCATTAGGTGGCACTGGTCCCAAACTGTAAGTACACTGGAGGCATTTTGCTAATAAACCAATGCCAAATTATGCCGAAAACATTGTCACACACACATTTAGTGCTTGGACCTTTAATTTTATTAATACAACAATCACTTATAATTAAATAAGCTCTATTTTTTAAGATGTGACCCTTACCAAGTGTGGGTGAAGTTTGTTGGTCAGTGATGTCAGTGTAAACGACACACAGGTCTGTCATCACAGAATCTTTATCTGCTGTGAAACAGCAGGACAGCTCTTTAGGAATGATCAGCTCGGGCTGCCGACTACCGTCCAATGACTGAGGAAGGTAAAGGCTGTAGGATGTTACTCAGAAACAACACTAAACAGAACTTAGCCAGGGCTTGGTTGAGTTTACTAAACAGTACTGTATTTATTACCAGATAAATTGATATGAAAAGGAAGACTTCCTATGTATGGGAAAGGCCACTGTACGCTCACCATCTTGTCTGATTTGCTCCACTTCTCTGCATGTGCATGCACAGGTTTTCCTGGGGTCTCCGTAGAATGACAGAAGATTGACAAAAAACTAAATCAAAATAATTCAATCAAAATCAAATCAAGATAATTGTCAATACATCTCTGACATCATTTATTCACACTGTGTACAACTTTAATTTTAGCATGGCAAACAAATGTTTTTTAAGAATCATTAAGAAGAGTGTCAAGCTCCACGAATGCAAAAACAAAACAAAACAAAAATGTTATAGTAGTGATTACTGATGTGTTACTGTTCCGTTTCGAGAATGATTCACTTAACATTGTGCCAGAAGCTGACACTGTTGGAAATCTGCGCTGATAAAAATCAGTGCAGATTAAAAAAACACACTGGCCACTGCCGTGAGACTATATAATGCACCGTCCAAGCAACATCAGCTCAGAATCTTTCTCCTTTATGCAAATTTCATAAGCAACTTTTGGGTGAGCTTCACAGAGAAGAGACTGTGCCCCACCAAAAGCAAACTGAATTCCTGGTTCTTTGACTTGGGCCACTCAGTGGTCACACTAAGAAAAAGAGCCCCTTTTCCCCCGACTAGCATAAGGAGGTCATTAAGGTCATTCTGCCTGTTTAAGAGATTGTTGCCGTTTCATTTCTGTGCCATTGTTCCTTGCTTCAGGCACTGCTCCCTTCTAAGCTTTGCTGCCTGACTGCTTATCTTGCAGACAAAGCGCATTCCACCTTGGGGAAAGCGGTGTCAACTTTTCACACAATGGCAGTGCTGCAGGTCTCCAGACACAGCTCCTCAAGTCACTCGATGAGGGAGAGGCTGCCTTAGGGGATTTCAAAGACCTGCATGCTATGACGAAATTTTCTTTGAAGGCTACCAATGAGACAGTCCAAGCCATAGGCAGGAGCATTTGAAGTGTCACAGATCATGCCTCTGCAAGTCACTCACGCAAGACGTACCCTTGGTGGTTGCAGGCGATGATGAGAAAGAATTGTTGACTTGTGTACTAATTGTAAATAGACAGTAAAGTCTGTGGACAAACTTTATATTGGCTTGATAAAGCCTGCCCTGAAAAGCGTATAATGGTTTGAAATACTTCAGGTCTGACATTCTTTAACATGATGGTAACAAGTTTAAAAAATTTTAGTATATTGTTAACATTTTAACATTATCTAACATGATTTTAGCATGTTTTAGCACGATGCTAAAATATTTTTACATAAAACTAAGACCCATCTTGAGACCCATCAAAAGAGCTGGGGATGCTTTTGGACTTAGTCTCGATGACAGCGTGCTTGTGTCAGGGTTGCATTTAAGATCTAATGTCTGCCTTGGATTTTATCAGCTCGTGTCGCTCTGTTGTGTTGAAAGCATTTCAGAGGCATTTTTAAGGGCTGATGGCAGCAGCCTTGACAGTCTGCCACCTATGCTTTCTTTATATGCTCCCCCACTCAGGTCAGGTCAAGTCCTGTGTGCCAAAGAGGGCTTAATCAACAACAGACCCATTGACTTTGGGCTTCGGAGCCATTTGCAACCCCGCGCCAGCTTCGGGCTCCTGGTCGGAGTCAGAGATGACATGGCACAAAAAAAAACCTTAGGTGAAGGTGTCAGGTCAGGTCAACATTTCAGGCTGTCTGAACGTGGGCACTCTCAGGAGGGCAGTAGTGGATCTGTTTGCAACAGAAGAGAACAAGCATTGTCCTCTGTTCTTCTCCCTGTCATGATCTCCCCTAGGGGGAGATGCTCTTTTGATGCCATGACCACCAGCTTATATGATTTTCACTTATCTTTTACTTACTTTCATTTTTAAAGATTTTGCTGCTGATGCTAAGGAAAACTAGAGAGAGAGCATTGGTGATCCAAATCACTCCGAAATGACTTACCCAGCCATGGTTCCCAGATGTTAAAGAGATGCAAGTAACCTCCCCATGGCCAGTTGTGACAGAACCTCTTGTCTCAGGCGGGTCGCACGATATGGCACCACAACCCTGAGCTGAGTACAATCGTGTAGTCGCAAGCTCCTTCCACAAAGCGCCTGTATGCTCTTAAGTGGGCAGTTTTTGTGAAGTGGTGTGGTTTGAATGGCTTTGACCCAGTGACCCTAACACAAATTTTTCTACAGCAGTGGTTGGATGTTGACAGCATACTGTCCACGCTAAAGGTTTATGTCGCAGCTATGTTTCACCCTGAAGTTGAGAGACGTTTGATTGGTAAGCATGACCTGGGGGTCAGATTCTTGAGAGAAACGAAGTGTCTGAGACCATCTCACTCTTCTATTATTTTATCCTGGGATCTGGCCTTGGTACTGGGCACATCAAACTTTCAAACATATGCTCTGCCGCTTAAACAGTGACGACACAGGTCATGGCGGCAAATATAAGCGCTGTGTGTCTGTTCATGGCTTGTCAACAAAGCAGATGTGCAAAGCAGCATTATTTTGCTTATACAGCCGACAGTTAGGGCAACCCTTTAAAGATTTTAAAGGGGGGCAGGTAGTATATGTGACTTTGACCTTCATGTTGCTCATGCCTTCAAATACAAGTCAAAAAAACATAGCTTGCCAGTCGTTAGAATATATTGTATTTAGCAACACTTTACAATAGGGTTTCATTTGTTAACATTAGTTAATGTTAATTAATGCACAAACTAATGGGAACAGACAATGGACACAAAACAGCAAACACTGAGATCAGCAAACAGCAAACACTGAGATCAGTACACCTGTAGGCTAGACTGTATCTAGCTACTGCAAACCATAGGACTGTCATGACATTTTTTTCTTTTAAATATTTTTTTATTAATAAATAAAATTGAATTTATGTTCCATGTGTTCAGTTACCTATTAATGAGTTACGTTTCTTGTTGTTTACCATTGAAATTTTGTTGGCATGACAACACTAATTCATAAGATGATCAATGGTTTAATTTAAGAGTAAATAAAAATTTAGTTAATCCTCACTACTTGTAAGTTACCATTTTGCTTCAGAAGTCTTAAAACAGTGCTTTTAGTTCTAATGAAAGCTGTGTGATTTTTTATGTATATTTGAATTAAATTTATCTATGTCGTGTTTTACAATGTTGCACTGCTTCAAATATCTAGTAGAACAGGCATGGTTTATAGCCCACTGCTATATGATTACAGCAAGGTGCTGTATGATTGTTTCCTAACCTTTTCTCCAGGCAGACACATGCAGGTGGGCTTGGTCGCGTTTCCAGTGGGTGTTCACCTTTCTGATGAAACAGGTCAGACCTCTGGTCTATAACACACATCACAGAGGCCGGCACTTCTGCAACGCTGGCTGGTATAGTCTCATATTCCAATGCACTGTTCATTTCATTGACCAAAAGCATTGTAATCCCCTCAACGTCTACGGCTCTGGGATTATTGGAGTCCATAATAGCACACTGACTGTCCAGCTGAAACACAGATGGGGCAAGTACACAACCTGTTTCTTTGTGTCTCTGCAGTGTTCTTCAGCATGTGAAAGCGGTCTGTCTATTTACATTTAAAAACATGACTTGATTTGATAGTCAACATGAAATCATAATTGACACAATCCTAACCTTTTTGTGTTTTTGTAAGCTTTCATTAACATGCAGTTAGTGTACTCTGGCTCTAAAACATCTCTCCTTATTAGTTCACATCACCAAGACCACTAGAGTTTAAACCAGTGTGTCCTGGCAGTGTTTAGGAGGTCATCCACACTTTTAGGTATTCAGCTTTAGCTCCACTCTCAATTTTCAATAGACTAAATGGTGACACTTTACAAAAAACATTATTTTTTCATTTAGTAAAACAGGTAAATGCATTAGCTAACATGAACCAACAATGATCAGCTAACATTTACTAACAGTGAGCAATATATTTTACAGCATTTGTTAATGCTAGTTCATTGTGCATTAACTAATGTTAACAGAGACAACTTTTTATTTTAAAAATGTATGAATAAATGTTGAAATTAAGTATCAATATTAGTTGATGTTAACTAATGCTAACAAATGTAACCTAATTGTAAAGCTTTTTAAAATATCCTATAAAATATCTTCTTTTGTGTTCCTCATAAGCAACAAGTCACACAGCTTTGGAATGATACAAGGGTGAGTAAATAAGAGTAATCTACTACCTTTAACAGGATACATAAAAGCAAAGCATGTGCATGTTCCGGGCTCATTTAGTCCTAAATATTGCACAGGGGTATTATTGCAGGGTCAGAAACTATGGAATACACCTTAATACTAACGACAGTTTAGATCTCAAAATTTACTTTTTTACTTGGTAGCACTGATGCTCCTAACTTCAAAACATTAGAAGCACCAGCCAAAATTTAGGATATATAAACAGATTTCTTTTCCACTAGTAGATCCACATTCAACACATCATCACTAGTGCTGTGACTCTCCACTTGGCTCACGATTCAATTATGATTCAGAGTGTCAATTCCATACACCTACCTCCAATTGTAATGTATTAATAATACAAACCCTTGAAACTTTCTTTTTCCAGCTTTATCATTTACCAGCCGTTTTGAATTTAAAGAACATGTTTTTTCATATTTATTACTCAGTGGTAAGTGCACACAAAGCAGTAAAATATTATAATATTATTGTGTGTGTAAACATGTAGAAAAATACCTGTATATGACAGACAGATCTCTAGGATCATTGTGAGCTACAGGTGTGCGCTTCAATGATTTAATGGTACCAAAACCTTGTCGACACACTGAAATCTGAAATCACTTACACTAATATACTTACTATAATATTATACTAATATAATAGACTAGTGAATTGTGCCAATAAAGAATGCCAAAAAAACATTACACCAATTCCGAGTAAATGTTTTGTTTTTTACACCATATTAGGAGGATCGCGCTGCCTGTGAGTATAGGGCAGTATTTTGATTTTCTGTCATGATTATTAATAGTCACCACTGTAGGTCATTCCTGTTGCATCGAGAATAATCGCAGTAACACACATCATTGTTTAAGAAGAAAACTGGACAATATAATACGTGTTTTTCTCCTTTTCTACATAATAAATCACACAGGGAAGCAGGTTGAAGTGGTAACGAGAGGACAATGGATAGCAAATCTATTAATCTAGTCACTGATTAAACCCACTGTTTATTGTGTGATTAAATAATCATGTTGATGAGTGTTTTGTATGTATGAGTTTTGTATTTTGTTTGGTTTAAAAATGAACATTCCCTTTGCTTGTGTGGCTGTCACTCAGCGATGACGGTCCCAAGCACTATGATGCCATCGCTACCTCACCACACAGTGCTGCTTTAAAGTTTGTGAACCCCTTGAGCTGTTCAGAGATTTCTGTTGTTTCATCATGATTTTCTTATTTTATCATCACCTACTTTCTGTAAATTAAATGTCAGATGTATGTTGATCAATTGCATGTTTGTTTGGAGGGAATTTTTTGAGTAGCCAAAAAACTACATGAAAGATTGAATTATTGTATGTGCAAAAGTAAGTGAAGCCCCAGCTGCATTGGTAAAGTCAAGTGGGTAACCGATTCAGGTGAAACACATTGGGGTGCTTAATTAATCAGTTAAGCAGACCAATCAATTAGACATCCTTAGGAAAGTGGTTACGCAACACTGATTAAAAGAGAGAGGAAACCAATCAAACCACTGTAGTGCCAAGGAGTCAATGAATGCCAACAGGCAAGGAGATATCCGAGGACATCAGGAAGAAGGTGGTGACAGCCCATCAGTCTGAGGAAGGCTATAAGACCATCTCCATGAGATTCCAACTCCATCCATCCACTGTAAGACAAATCGTCTACAAATGGAGGGCATTTAATTTGACCACAACCCTGCATAGAAGTGGACGCTCATCAAAACTATCATCAAGAAACACCAGAAAAATAATAAATGAAGTAAGGCCGAATCAGACAAAAATTTAACAGAGATGACATTTATGGGAGGGTTGCTAAAAGGAAGCCTCTGCTTCTAAAAAAAAAAGCTGCCCGTTTCTTTGCCGGAGAGCATTTGGACAAACCAGAGGCCTTTTTGAAGTCCATTCTTTGGACAGATGAGTCCAACCCTGAATTCCAGGAAAAGAACCTCCTCCCAACAGTTAAGCATGGTGGTGGAAATGTAAAGGTCTGGGGCTGCGTTTCTGCCTCTGGGCCAGGGCGACTCCATATTATTCAGGGAAACTTAAATTCTTAGACCTATCACCAAATTCTTGAAGAGAATCTCCTGCCATCAGTCAGAGAGCTGAAGCTGGGCCGAAAATGGGTGATGCAACAAGACAATGACCCTAAGCATTTAAGCAAATCCACCAAGGAATGGCTTAAAAGAAAGAAGGTTCACACTGTTGATTGGCCTAGTCAAAGCCTGGATCTCAATCCATTTTAATTCTTGTGGCTAGACCTGAAGCAGGCGGGACATGCCAGATGTCCTTCCAACCTCTCTCAGCTGGCTGAGTTCTGCAAGGAGAAGTGGGCAAAAATCCCCAAAGACAGATGTGAGAGACTGGTCAGTGGTTACAGAAGACGTTTGTTTGAAGTAATGGCTGCTACAAAGAAGGTGCCACAAGCTACAAAAAAAAATATTTCTGCTTAAGGTAAATTTCCAGTTTTTGTTAGATTAACCCCTTTTGTTCAATAAATAACGACAAAATTTATGTATATATATATATATATATATATATATATATATATACACATACATTTTGTTTGTGTCCATTACTTGGAAGTCTGCTTCACAAATTGGGTTTTGGATGTACATTTGATTAGATTATTCAATTTTCTTTTTACACAAAACCCAATCATGTCTGAAGGGTTCACCATCTTTCAAGCTGCACTAAGGACTTGTTTAAATGCTGTTTAAAGTGACATACTTCCTATAACTCACAATGGCCACCTCTATGTCATCAGTCCGTAGGACCAAACATACAGCTCAAGTTTCAACAAAATCACTCAATGCACGCAAAAGATATGAGCCACTTCCTGTTTTTTTTAGATGAATTTGTTTGCGTTGCCCTGGCGACATCGTGCGAGATATCAAAAATTCCACTGCAATTTAGCATCTTGAATGTCTTGGAATAATATCTGCCACATTTGGTGACAATCCCATAAATCCTCTAAGAGGAGTATTAAAAAATTCAGAGCCTGGAATTTACAAAAGTCCACATACAATCCAAAATGGCCAACTTCCTGTTGGGTGGAGCGAATGAGTTCCAGGCTCAAGTATTTAATTTTTGTATATTGTCCAGCTTGATAAGAACAATAGATGTACCAAGTTTGGTGACCGTGGGTAAAACTTACCCAATCACTAAAGAGGTCCCCACCAGACCCATGTTTGAGCTTTTACCCAAGCCATGATGTGTGTCAAAAATCATGCCATTTCAAGCATGGTAAGTGTCCCGGGTACACCTGAATTTGGTTTTAAAGTTTGACACATTGCCAAGGTAACAATATTTACGATATCACAAATCCTTTCAGAAGTTTATATCAGCCATGTCTCTACATTATTCTACACACTTTCAGTGCTTGGGCCCTAACAACAATTACATTTAAATGTTTCAGACAAAGAAATGGATTAACTTCTGTCACCTTATATTTAAAAATTTCTACCATATCATGCAGCAATATAAGTCAGCATTGCAGTGTTTCATGTTAAAATAGCGTATCTTCCCTGCAAACAATATCATGATAAATGTATAGATTTAATGACACTGCAAAATAAAATATATGGTAGCTATATATAAGTAGCTATATTAATTTCAGCATCAGCAGAAGACAGCGATCCTCTTAAAATGGAGGTTCTGCATCCATTAAATATATATTTCAACTCAATTAATTAACTCCCTAAGACTCCTAAAATGTTTTTTGAAGTTCCAGATTAACATGATAACTACTAGTATGGCTTAAAAGTTGTTAGTTTTACCTACGGTCACCAGGTACATGTATTGTTCTCATCAAGCCAGACAACTTTCAAATTTACATTCATTATCTCATATCTCGTAGGCTCTCATAGCTCATCTGCTGCATGAATTGTGTTAAAATTTGAGCTGAATCTTTGGCACTAGGGCCTGATGACATAGAGGTGGCTATTTTGAGTCATAGTCATAGCGCAACCAACTGGCAGCATGAAGTGTCATTCACAACAGACTTATTAAATCAGATTTCAAAATAATCCTCAATTATTTGCGGAATTAAATGCATGTGACATTTTTGCATCTCCTGAGAAGCACCAGGTGGCAATGGCACCATAGTGCTTGGGCTTGTCATCGCTGCTTGCAGCTTTATTTTTTTTATTCTTTGTTTAAGGTTTTTGGGGCCTTTGGGTCCCTTAACATGCTTAAAAACTCATTGGCCATTAGGCCCAGGCAAAGGTTGGCACATGGGTGAGGCAGAAGGGCCATTTTGGATTTTCTGAAATGCACGTTGTGAACTTTTAAATGCTCCTGAAGGGAATTTCATGTGATTGTCTGTAAAAAACAATATATATATATATTTTTTTTTTAATATTTAACCAGTTGTTTATTGGTTTCTATTATTATCTTATTTATGCACTACAATTTTCTTACATTTTAATTGCATCTTTGTTGTTTAAAACATTTTAATTTACTGTTCAGTTTCTATTGTCTTTTTATAATACTGTGTGTGGCAATGTATTTGTTAATTTTAATTTATAGTTTTTTAATAGTGTTATTGTTAGTGTCAATAAAACATACTTGCGTTTGCTTGGTTTGTGTTTATTATTTCACAATATAGAATTACATATCGGTCCAGTTACAGCTTCTGGTTGAGTTGCAGCTGAGTTCTGGGGTAAAGGTAGTGGCAGTTTGGTTCTCTTCTGGCTGACATCTGGAGATTCTGGTACTGTTGTGGGGCAGTTATGGCTGAATTCTGAAAATACTGAGGAGTTTGTGGTCTGAGTCTTGGTCTGCTTCTCACAAGTAGCTGTCTAAAACGGGTTTTTAAAGTCAAAGACAGTGGGTCTCCCTTTCATGCCAGCGTACACAATGATGACCCCCCACACACACAGACCCAGATAATTGTTTACTTATGTATCACAAATGACTGAATAATTAAAATAAATTATGCTAGCTCCTTATGAAAAGACAGAACATGATTACTCTATTCCAGTCAAAATCGTCAGAACTGTAAACAAATATGTAAACATCTTTCATTATTTAATATGCCTACATCCCTACCCTAGTGAGCGATGTGCATTTGGCAACGTTTAGACTGTCAAGTGTTTCAAACTAACAACCGCATTTACTTAAAAGTTTAAGTCTGTGAGCCCCACATTACAAAACGCAACACTCAGATACGACGAGCTGTATTTTTATACAGGAGAAGTTGATGCTGCTCTGTTGCATCACTTAACACCTGTTTTACAGCTAAACAGCTGCTGTCTGTGCACCACCAAGACAGAAATCACTTTAGAAATTTGGAGCAGCATTATTGCACCCGTTTAATCCACATTGCCTCTTTGTTGTCAGTGTAGTGCGAGTTACAGACAGATATAAAGCCCATCGCGCTTTATGTGTTTATGTGTGAATTATGAATTAAATTCAGTCCTGTGGCTCGACCTATCCGCCTATATGAAGGACTAAAACACAAAACCGACAACCATATCCTGCTGCCTTTGTTTTTTCGCTGCACAGAAACTATTTTAAGCCCTATGTGCACCTCCCTTGGCATGCTCTAGATCAAGGTTAAGTTGTTTTTGACATTCCGCGCACATTTGGCAATAAACATCAATAACTCCTATAACTAGTGATACTTCACAATCATTATTTTGTGATTTTCAATTGATATTATGAAAATACGACCCGCAAAAGTGAACCCAATGTGACTTACCCCAGGAAGGGTTTGTTGTGGCGAGGCGGTAAGTAAGGGACCATGGAAAAAGTGGTCATTTTCTATTCTATTTTCTGTTTTATATTGCTTTGTGTGTGAACTGCATATCCAAAATTAACCTCTCATGTAACAGCTCTTTTGTCGAAGTGGATACAGACACGAAAGTAGAGGTAGAGGACAATGATGGCCAACTTTCACAACCTTTACAAAATGAACCTTGTTGTAATAGCTTTTTGGCTGAAGATGATAGCGATACAAAACCAATGACATTCAATAAAGGGCAACAGTGTGCAACTTTCACAACCTTTGGTTTTACCTCTACTGGTTGAACAGGGAACTGCAAAATTAACATTCTTGTTGTAATAGTGTTATAAGGACACATAGACCAGAAACCAGTGTCATTCAATAGAGGACAATGGTTGGCAACTTTGACAACTTGTCAATATACTACTGGTTGGAAAGGGAACTGCACTTTCATCATAAATCTTCTTTTGTAATAGCATTATAATTAAAGGACACAGAGACCAGAAACCAGTGACATTTAATAGAGGATGAAGGTGGGAAACTTTCGCAACCTTTCTTGTTATAATTAATAGGACACAGAGACATAAAATGACACGATGATGACGAAGATGGTTTCACGTCTGTGTCCTTGAATTATAATGCTATTACAACAAGAATGTTAATTTTGGATGTGCAGTTTCCTTATTTAACGAGTAAGGGTAACACGAAAGGTTGCGGAAGTTTCCCACTTTCGTCCTATATTGAATGTCACTGGTTTTATGTCTCCATGTCTCTGAATAAATCATCTTTAACAAAAGGAGGTTATAATGGACATGCAATTCCTTATTTAACCAGTAGAGGTAAAACGAAAGTTTGTCAAAGTTGCATAGTGCTGTCCCCTATTGAATGTCACTGGTTTCATGTCTCTAAACAATAAACCTAAAACAGAAAAGGTTATAATGTACACGCAATTCCTTATTTAACCAGCATTAAAACCAAAGCTTGTGAAAGTTGCACACTTTTGCCTTCTATTAAAAGTTACAGATCATCTTCAATCAAAAAGCTGGTTCAGGTTCATTTTGGACATGCATTTAAATAGTCAACCAGTAAACAAAAGGTTGTGAAAGTTGCCCACTATCGTCCTCTACCTCTGCTATCCCCTTCGACAAAAGTGCTATTACATGAGAAAGGTTTATTTTGAATATGCAGTACACACACCGAGCAATACAAAATACTTTGAACTTTTTCCACAGTCCCTTACTTACCACTTCGCCACAACAAAGCACATTTAACACATTTACTACAGCCTACCTGTTTTAAAGTGCAATATTTTATAGAGCAATATCCTACACTAGGGTTTTTGCATAATCATGTAAATACATATTTATATTTGTAAAACATAGATATATAAAGTTTTAATATGGATGATTTTTTTAATATGCAGCCATTATTGTGCGCTAACCGGTGCTAACAACACGCGCCACTGAGCCAGTTGAGTAAGGGCTTGGCAATAATGGCTTATAAGCCGGACACTGCTTTTGAGAGCGTAATGCAAGCGATAGTCTTGCCAGCCTGTCACCAAGGGAGCGGGGGACCCTATGTAGTAAGGGTGCCAAACACTCAACCCTGAGTACTGACATTTGGGGAGATCTAGTAGATCAATAGTAGTGCAATATTTTATAGAGCAATATCGTACACCAGGGTTTCTGCATAATCATGTAAATACATATTTATGTTTGTAAAACATAGATATATAAAGTTTTAATATGCAGAACTTACTATGCATATTGGTAAATAACTCTCCCATTTAAATCTTATGTTTATTACTTTTTTTATTTTGTTATTATATATTATATATTTTATATAATGTGGATTATATAGTTTATATTTTTATATTATCTTCATATATAATTTTTTCTGTTTCCTGTGTTTATGTATATACCACAACAAATTCCTTGTGCATGTGTGTACACTTGGCAAATAAAGCTCATTCTGATCCTGGTTCTAATACTAAATAGCTGTTAATATTATGCAAGATAAAATGACATAACAACTGTTGTGCTATTTATTATGCTAGTTATGCAGGGCTCGCAAAATTCAAAATCCATGGTAGCCCTTCGGGCAGGCACTCTTCAGATTTTGGTAGCCCGAAATAAATTTAAGTAGCCCAAATAAAATAAGACATTATTTTTAATGCTGAATATTGTAAAGGAGACAAAACATCAATCAAAAACATTTTCAAAACACAAATAACAACAATCGTATAAAATAATCAAATTACTATAATTAATACAAATATTTGGTTCTAACCAAACTGAAATTTCTATGAACTTGTAAAAAGCAATGTAGAACATAATTGAATAATCTGAAATATCAAGTGAAGTCACAGATAAGAAAATCCCACTCGACATTGAGGGCATAGCATCTCCTTCATCAGCTTTCTCAATCTGTGCATCTGTCTCCACTTTAGATCCGAAATACCTGCGTAAATCTGTGTGCCTCTTATTTTTACACACGCACAAACTATTAGCGATTTTCGCAATTCTCTTCACTGCGCATGCAATCTCCATCACGTTTAATCTTGCTGTGGGAGATTTCACTTGCCACGTGAGAATAGTAATGACTGACAGGATGAGCGTCACTTATGCACAGTTTGCGCGATCACAAATTGAAAGTGAAAGTTGAAAGCGAGCGTGTATTCAAATGCGATTTCAATACTCCGCATATTAATAGTGACTTCCTGACGCCGAAAATTACATACAACATGCAATTACCTGACCAAATTTGTGAGAGAATGCAAAAGCATTGCAATATATTTTTCCTCATTATAAGACAGTCCGACGGGCAGGGCAAAAATACATTTTGGTAGGCAGACTGTATGACACAATAGCCCTGGGACGTCTAGCGATTTTGCGAGCCCTGTTATGTGCATTTAAAGACATAATGACATTGAAACTATATTATTTTTAAGCTATGGACCCTTTAATATACCTTTACTTTAATATCTCTTTATAGTCATTCTATTATCCCAATGCCTCCACCGTAAGGGATGTTTTAAAGGGCAATATTGAGATGGCAGAGCTTGAGAGATGTTTTTGTAATCTTTCTATTTTGTTATCTTCTTTCTATATTTCCACCTCTCAACACAATCATGACAGGTACAAGCTCTGAAAGCTTAATTATGATTGGGAGACATTATTACATCTGCGAGTGTGCGCAGCTCTACTGTTTTGGACTCTTTCCCCAGGCTAACCGCTAGTGCTAAGTCTGATCAGCTAACAGCTAGTGCCTCTTCAAACAACAACAGACCGAGGAAGAGACGAGGACGGTGTGGAGTCGACCAGAAGCTATCTGGCTAGCAAAGGCAGGCTAACTCTACCAGTTATACTTTTTGCAAATGTCCAGTCTCTGGGAAACAAAATGGATGAAATTCATGCCCTGATACAGAAACAGCAGTATGTACAGGATTGTTCCATGCATTGTTTTTATGAAACTTGGCTGGGAGAGGATATGCCGGACACAGCCATTACACCGGCAGGCTACACACTCTTCAGGGGAGATGAGATGCAAAGAGGAGCTATCCTTGTTAAACAGTCCTGAGGCATGGATTGCAAGGTTATTTCATGCTTCTGCTTGGAGGATGTGGAATACTTAACCTTAAAATGCCGTCCATTTTATTTGGCAAGAGAACGGCATTGCTGAATTATTAGTGTTCTGTATATTGCTCCCCCCGCCAGTGAGGAGGCGGCACTGATCGAGCTGCCCGACATGATTAACAGACATGAGAACTCATACTCAGACAGTGCTTTCATCATGTTGGGAGGTTTTAACCACTGTAATCTCTGGAAAAATATGCCAAAACTGTATCAGTTTGTGAACTTTTCAACCAGAGGAAACCGGACACTGGACCACTGTTACAGCAACATTGAAAACACATACACTGCTGTATCCAAACCGCACTTTGGTAAATCTGACCACCAAGTAGTCCTGCTAAAGCCCATGTACATCAGGAGGCTGAAGGCTGAGCCAATTACAATCAGAACTATTAACATCTGGACTTACAAGGCAAATGACACAAGCACGCCAATATGCAAGCGTTGTTACAAAGCAGTGCTAACACCACTAATTTAGCAAAGCACCTGAAAGACAGACACCCGGACCTATATAAAGAATTTCGAGAGGTTTAGACTGCTCTCATTTTAACATTACTGAAATATTAACCAAGATGGCCCAGTATTGTTGCTGATATGAGTGTCCTCATGTCGTTCCAGTGAGGTTTGTTTTAGCATGTGATGTACGCACCTTTGCGCATCCGTGTTTACTATAGCGCTCTATTTATGTGCGCTGATCAATGAATATTTGTGAATCCAAAATTAAAATCTGTTCATCATATACATGTTAATGTATTAACCAACATTAATGAACAATGAGCAATACATTTGTTACAGTATTTATTCAACTTTGATAACATTAGTTAATAAAAATACAATGGTACATGTTAGCTCTTGTTCAAATTTAAAATAGTGTAATGTTTTAGAAGTATTTTTCATTGTTAATTCATGTGTTAATTTTAAAAAATATCTATTACCAACTTAACTTAAGCACTTTATTGGTAGAGCCTTTAAACAAGTGCACTACCTCAAGATGTTTTTGTTCATGTAAAATATACCTCATTGTCATGTTCTAGACTTGTGATATATATTTATCTCTAAATTAAAGAAAGAAAAACTCAATTTAAAATTGTACACCCTTAACATGGCAGCTTTTTCCCCGTGGTATTGAAAATGGTATTGAATATCAATATTTTTCACGGTATCTTATCGAAGTTAGAAATTCCAGTATCGTAAGAACAACATGTGATAATATAGTTGAATAAGACATTTCATTGTTGATCCATTTGAAGGCACTACATCTCAGCTATTTTTTAGGCTAAGTTGAAGGTTTCACTAGGGGGTTATAGACCTTGTCCTTGTCTATCACTATGAAAGTATACAGAACTTTTTACTTCACTATTCTTAAGTTATGAACCCATTTGATATATGTGATAATACAGTTCAATGACGCATTGCAATGCTAACCAATTTGGAAGTGCAATATCTCAGCTGTGTTTGAAGGTGAGTTGAATAGCCAGTGTCCTTGTTTATTACCAAGAAAATATCCAGACCATTTTACTGCACCATTCTTTATGAACGCATGAATTTACAATTTCTGGATATTTGCATGGTGATAGACAAGTACACTGGCTATAACCCTCCAGTAAAACGTTCAACTCACACTAAAAGACAGCTAAGATAGCACCTCCAAATGGGCCAATATTCCAATGCCTCACTGAACCATTTTTCATTAGCAAAATTAAATAGTAGAAAACTGGGCACTGAAATGCTTGTAAAGACGCTCAAACTTACAATGACATAACAGGGCCAGACCCGGAGAAATAAGTAACATGACAGTACAACAAATACGACACGCAGTTAAATATATGGTTACACAGAAGGTGGAGGCATTGAGATATTTTGAACAGGCTGAGACGTTTGCGTTTACTCGCGCTGTAGAGTTCTTTAATCATTTAAATCCTTTGAAACTGACTTTGATATTCAACAGAAGTTACATAAAGTTTAAGTCTGATTGTTAAGTCTTACATATAAAAGGGCGGAATTAAAAATGAGTAAAACCAACTGTTTCCCGCCATGACGTCGCGTCTAACTGACACTACCATGACCATTACAAACCAAATAACAACTGTTAAAATAATGTGCCTGTACTATAATGGAAATTGTACACATACGTATCATATATCGACTTAAAATAAACGTTTGTTGTCTTTTTGACTTACCTGTCACTAAACAGTTAAACCTGAAGGGTCTTCAGCCGAGGGACGCACACGGCGTGTTTCTGGGGGCGTGGCCAACACTACACGTTTCCAGTAGCACCTCAATGCAGTACATAAGATCCAAGGGGCGGAGTTGGATCCAGATTCAGGGGGCGGAGTTGGATTTCCTCCCACTGCATTCTGATTGGTCGACAGGTTCCTAGCGTTTCTCACAGGTTCGCGTTTAAAAGCTGTGTAGAGAGAATGGTGTCGTCTAGCTGCGCCTAATTTAATCACAAATGATCGTTGCGACGGAAGCGAATCAATCAAAACTAACTTTAGCTGGAAAATAACTTTATTAAAGAACCGCTATAAAGCCAAAACAATCTC
>JAZGTI010003463.1:0-24199 GCA_036877585.1 Botia kubotai
TATGTCTGTCGTAGACAGTTATACTGACAACATCCAACACGTAAAACAACAAAAAAACAAGAAAAACACACGAAAATCTGCGGAGTGTACTCGGAGCTCGCAACACGGCTGCCATGCTCGGCGCCATCTTGATGCATCTAAGTTTTGCGCCTCAACAATAATTAGGGTTACACACAAATCTTTTGTCCTGGTCTGTGGACCCCCTTAGGTAGCTCTGACCACCCGCTGACCACCCCATGTATAAAACTCAAGTTCAATCACTGCTAACAAGTTGGCTTGGATCAAAGCATTTGCCGAATGCATGAATGTAAGTCTGCAATCTCTTTTGTTAACAGCTTTCTATATGCAGGACAATTTGATGTATCCTATATATGATTATTTCTATTAATTCTGTGTTTCACTGTCATACGAGCCTAGACCTAAAGGTATTTAAAAATGTATTTAAATGAAAAAATGTTTCTTTAGTTTAAAGCTTCAGTTTGTTTCACTATCTATAAATGCTCTCTCATTAGAATAGTCTTTCTCTTTATATTCCTCATAAAAAAATCCATGTTAACTGGGATTTGTTTTTACACTCAACAGGCTGCCAGTATGATGCGTTGTTGACTTTATCATTTGACCAGCTTTGTTTCCACAGATGGACAAGCAGAAATGATTATGCTGTATCCAAACAATGCCAAAACATTCACAGAAAATTTTCATTCTTGCTGTTCCAAAGACTTCCGTCTCTTACGTGGAGTCCAAGTCAAGATTAGGTCTCATCTAAGTTTTGCGCCTCAAGTCATCTCCATCTCTGCAGCACAGCATGTCGTCAGACAGTAACTCTATTCTGCTGTCAATCTGACAGTCTGGCACAAAGAAAAATGTTCATACTTATTCAAAGCAATGATAAGAGAACGTTTTTTTTCAGTAAGCAGCACATGAAACATTTAAAGCCAAACTCAAAATGACAATTTTTGGCTTCAAGCAAAGACCCTGAAACTGAGACTTATTAGTTTCCAAACTTTATCTTAGTACAGCAAAAAAAAAAACTTTCTTCAAACAGGGTTATTTAGACATTTTAGTAAAAATATTTCTGAAAGACTCAAGAGCACAGCACATTTCTTGCAGGGTGTGTGTCGATCTTACGCTCTGAAATATGCCTCGCTGAACGTCTAGAGAATACCAATGCAGTCTGTTATAGTCTGTGGCCTTTTACATTCCCTCTTATTAGCAGAGCTTTACAGAAATATTATTACCTTCAAATTAGAACAGGGAAAGATATCAGCGCAAGGCACTTATTCTCTGCTGTTAAATATATTTAAGGCTTTTCTGTAACGATCAGAGGAACCTAAATGTACAGTATTCCCATTGCCAATATAACCTTTTCAAAGCCTCGAAAGTTTCAAGGACATGCTGAGAATAAATGTGCTTTATATATTTATCTGGCATATAAACATAACGTTTATGAAGCTTTCAGCATGAGTGCCTGTCGTAGCCTTTGTGCGCATTAATAAAATTCACAGATTAGTTGCCTGTTGAATGAAGGCCAGCCCTGCGTGCGCTGGCAGCCATGAACCCGTGACCTGTGTTAAGGAGCTGTAATTGTTTTTATTAATGCGGCCACAAATTTTCTGAGTGCCCTAACTGTGCCATCACAACACTGTGGTGATGGCCGTCGCCTAGCAACCACCACCAAGAGTAAACACTTATCTATTCATTTAGCTATTGTGACGGATGTGATTTGCAACAAAGTGCTTTTGGATGGGTGGGCATTCAGTTTTAAAATTCTCCATGTTCGGAAAATCTATGCATAAACATGGCCGGGTAAAGGAGATTAGAGTTGATCTTAGCTGATTTTACATGGTTTCTAGCTGGTCATTTATGGGCAATAGCTGGTCTAAGATGGCCCAGATAGATTGGCCGAATTACAGGCCAATAGGAGTGGAGCTGAGGTCGACCTGGAACACCTTACCAGCTATACCCTGTTCCAAAAACTAGCTTAACAATCTTAAGGTGGTATGACAGTTTTTTTCTGCAGAGATCTGCACATATATTGAAATATGATAGAATGTCTGGATTAAAAAATATGAATAAACTCTGTAACATGATTTGATGATGTAACATGAATCTTTGCAGTTATAATGTTAAATTCAGTTAAATTCTGCCTCAAGTGCTTTGCATCATGTCATATATCATATTATTCCTCCCAAATCGCGTTGATGTTACATGATGTTACGAAACACAATAGGACTGAAATGGGAAGCAGTTAGCAAAGCTCCAGTGTGTATCACATGATATCAGAGGGGGACGTGAGGGTGGGCGCAGGAGCTATTGAGGGTCTCTACTCCTTTAGGAAGAGTCTTGCTGTTGTGTGCACTTAAATCACATAATATAGAGGAGAGCGTGCTAAGCTGAAGCACTCTTCAAGTAAATGATAGGAAGAACTATGTTGGTGTATGGCTAGTCATAACAGACTTTTGACTATCGGCGCTGGTCGATACTGAAGCTAATACTGGCCAACAACTGCCATCCTAGACAGAAACAGAGCATCTAACTGTCATTAAAATGGTTTTATTGTGTTGTTTGGCAGCAGGTGAAATAGAAATAAATGTCCACCAGCCATTTAAACACCCTTATCCTAAAACTCCTCCCATATTTTTATAACATTCAGGCCATTTTATCGAAGATGGATTAGGAGAGCAGGAGAAAATTACATAAATGATTAAAATAGTGTTCATGCAATGACAATTCTGTCATACCAGCGTCCTGCTTCCAATATATGGGCAGCCCTGTAAATAAACAAAATGTCTGACAGACTGAAGGGCCCTGAGGTGTTCTGATAGGCGAAGCAAAAATGAGACTGCATTCCATGCCACTTTTTTTGTAAATCCTTGGGCTGTCTGGAATGCAGTATTTCAAGACACCTAATCCAGTGATATCTGTCACATATTATGTATATTTTCTGAGTGTCAATTAATGTAAAAAGAGTTCAAGGCACCTTGAAGTCTATGAGGAGAGCTGAAAAGACAGGTGTGTTCATGCATATCTATTTGACTTGCTACTAGTGGCCTCAAACAAAACTCTGAGTACCTGTGATAGATTTGATGTCAAAAATATTTAACTCTTGGGCGAATTCAGGCAAAAGTTTTCTATTTCTTCCTCATAACTGCCTCTAGCACTTGCCTCGGGACTATTTATATGACACTCTCTGTGTTTTTAAGGCGAACTTATGTACCCTTACTTTTTAAAATTCCACAGGAGCCAGCCAATTGGAACTGGTGAATTTCAGAAAGCTCTATGAACAACCATGTGCCACCAAAGGCTGAAATATGGATGGAAAAGCATGCAGGTTTTCTTTTTAGTCCAACAAAGTCTTGTATAAAAAAACAGACACTTCACTGGATTTTGAAAAGTTTGTCAAATTAGTGGCTTTACTTTATAGATTATTTGTATTAAAATCTCATTTGAGACAATAAGTGTCTAATTCCTATTATTGTGGTATAATCTTGTTTAGATAATGACATCCCTTAACAGCATGTGAATAAAAATGAACAGTGGTTGGCTGCTTTACATCTAACAGGTCCCCATCTCTTGGCCAAAATAAGCTGCAATGAGGACCAGACTTTATGAAAAGGTCTGTCTGCCAAAAGTCTGTCTTCACACGGCCCAGCCTCAGACGGCATGTCTATGGCCTGCCAACAGTCAGTTTCTCATCTTCCTCCTCTTCACCTTCTGTGTCTCAATGCTATCGGTCAGTGGTGTTATGCCCCTCAGGGTGGAAAGGGCTGTTGTGTCAGAACTGATCAGAGGTCAGACAGTAAGCCAGAAACTAACCTGCAGCCATCTGCATGTATCCAGCCAGCGTGCAGATTCTTCGCTCACAGGCTCCGCTGGGCAGGAAGATGGTGATGATGGCCAGAAGGGAGCTGACAGCTAGCAGAGCACATCCTCCTGAACACAGCACTGCACTTGTCTGCAACACACACAACACACACTGCTCACTCTGCAGGAATCCACACTGTTACTGGGGTTTGAATTTGACTGTCCTCCAAATAGAAAAAACATAATATTCTGATTTATTAATGTTTATGGTAACACTTTACATTAAGATTCCATTTGTTAACTTCCCTAGTTAACATAAACTAACCATTAACTATACTTATACAGCATTGATTAATCTTAGCTATGTTGATTTTAACATTTAAATATATGATACAATATATTGCTCATTGTTCATGTTAGCTAATGCGTTTACTAATGAATACAACCTTATTGTAAAGTGTTACTAATTTATATCTGAAAGACAATAGTACAGCCCATCTCTTTTGCATACAGCATGTAGGCTTTTTGAACTAATACACTTAACAGATTTTTATATTAAAAAAATTAATGTTATTCAGTAATTCAGGGGTTTTCAAAGTCAAAGACAGTGGGCCTCCTTTTTGAGCCAACGTACACACTGACTGATATAATCCATATTAGCCTGAAGGGAGACACACTGAGATCAAACATTATTTATGTGTACACACACAAAAACACAGTGAAACAGGATCATTATTTATCTTAATCTTTACATTTGAAGATAATCATTCTCAAAATGGAAAATAAAGCGCTTGAAGAAACTAATTATGCACTAATTAGCTATATTACAAACTAATTATGCAATAATTAGAGGCATAATAAACACTGTTATAGGGTTATTGGTAGGGCTGTGCCAAAACCAACAGCTGAATAGAAAGTATCTTTATTACAAAATAAACGTGGATGAAGGATAAATGTTTAGTACATTTAAAACCTGGTAAAGACAAAAGACTAAAGGACTTCAACCCTTTTTTAAAAAGCTGAGTTGGTCTCTTATATGTAGTAGGACTTTCTGTATGCAATTCACAGGTGACTGGCTGGCTGCTTTCCAGAGATTTGATCCTAAGATTTTTATTTCTGACAGTTTGAACTTCTCACTAGGTCAGCTGGAGCTGCAAAAATACTATTTTCACACAAAGAACTGGAGTGCTTCTCTATACAACTTACTCCACCCAGACCAAGATCATAAACATCTATCACAAAGCCATACTAACAAATCTTCAGTACAGCTAGAAACATACACAGTACACAAACATACACAAAATGGTCTCAGGGTCATTACCTCAATAGCATTGACTATCAGACAAAAAAACACTCACATTCATGAAAATTACAAGACATAAAACAATTGCCACAACTATTCCACAACAACTTCATTTCCTTATTCTTTGTGGTCCTAATGACAAAGACATTACCGGCAAGGAGTGGAAGGCTAATGAAGACACAATGGCAGATTTATAGGTGATGTCTGAAACCACACTGTTTCTAAGCGGTAATGATAATGTATATAGTAATTATGACACCACAGGTTGTGTTGATGACAACATTCTAACATCATTTGTGAAAATGACATGCCATCCCTGGAAAGGAAAAACAAATCTAATAATATGAAAAAGCAAAAAGAGTGAAACATTACCGGAACGGTCGGCTGAGCGTATTTCCTTCACGCAGAAATCATTCACAATGTTTCTGATGCTATTCATATATTCAAAGAAGCGTCTCGTTTTCCTGATCTTGCATTCCTTGAAGCTTTTAGATGAAATGAGCTCTTGCCCACTGAAGTTCTCAAATATTACCATGTTTCATTACAACTAATAGAGACATACTGTACAAGGCTGTAACAGATCTTTACAACTGGTAAAGTGTAAACTCATAAACAGACAGATAATGACACAAATAAGGATGATGATGATCATAAGTTATACAAGCATATTTTATATCTAATATATACATATGTCTAAGAATACATTAGTCCACATATGTCTAAGAAATGGAAAAGTTTATCTTTAGGTCAGTACTAATTACTGGGTGTTGCTAAAGCAAGTATTGCTTTTGTGATGCGTTCCACATTAAATATATTTAAATGTAATTTAACATAAGCTAAGATTAATAAATGCTGTGTAAGTATTGTTAATGGTAAAATTGATAAAATGGCAACTGAAAAAAATTAAGAATAAAGAATAGAGAATAGAGCCATATTTAGAGACCTAAAGGTGAGCCTTTTTGATTTGAACCACTAAGCAATTTAGCAACTGTAGCTGCATAGCAACACCCTGACAACCACATTTGCTATCCTAGGCCAGGGGTGTGAAACTCAGCTCCTGGAGGGCCAGTGTCCTACAGAGTTTAGCCTCAACCCTAATTAAACACATCTGATCCAGCTAATCAAGGTCTTCAGGATTACTAGAAAACAAATTGGAGTATGTGCCGCATACTCCAATTTGTACATCCTCAAAGACTTTATTTTATCAACACACTGTCTAGAATTTAACTGTCCTTAATTAGTTTGACATTTCACGCCTGACTTCAAATCTCTTAAGAGCAATAATGATGTTGGCCTGACAAAGCCAACACACTGTTGTTATATTTAAGCTTATTATAATTAGCGGCGCTTGTGAAGAAGAACATCACTATGACTCTCTTG
Source organism: Botia kubotai (assembly GCA_036877585.1). Lineage (NCBI taxonomy): Eukaryota > Metazoa > Chordata > Actinopteri > Cypriniformes > Botiidae > Botia > Botia kubotai. Next base: position 6,488 of record JAZGTI010003463.1, read on the forward strand.
CATACTTCTATTTCTGGATAAATCATCGGTATGTAACTCGTCCCTCTGTCCCATCTGTCGTAGACAGATGGGACAGAGGGGTCAAATTGAGCGCTTTAGGGGTCAAATTGAGCGCTTTATTGAGGACAGGTGTGCAATGACTTTTATAAGCGAGGGTGTTTTTGGGCATACGGAAAATTAGCCGAAAAATCCCATAGACATCAGGCAGATCTTTGTAATGTCATAGCTCACCTTGGGCGTGGGCTCATATCACCAGGCTTAGCTAGTGACATTACAACTTACCACACCCTAGCAACCAATTAAAGTACCCTAACAACCACACCACTGTCTTCCATTAAAACATGTAGAACATGTAGCGACAACTGGGTGGTCTCTTTTGAGTCAGAATGGCAAGTAGTCATGATTTATCACTGTGGAAATTGTACAGGCAACTTCCTATATACATCCTAGCAACTGCATTACATCATGAATAAGCCATATTTTATATATTAATCATGCTAACTCAAACTAGCATCATTCTGAGTTGTGTTCGCGTCATGTTATATCATCCTAACATCATGTGAAAACATGCTAACATCATGTTAAAACATGCTAGCATCATGCTTAAACATGCTAGTGTCATGCTAACATCTGTTAACATCATGCTAAAATGTGCTAGCATCATGTTAATTGATGCTAACATGCGCTATCATCATGCTAATTGATGCTAAAACGTGCTAGCATAATGTTATCATATTCTATACATTACATTACTACAAATTACAAACTCAATTGCAATGCTGTGGACATCAAGTACATCAAGTTCCTTTATCTTAAAACATCATTAAAAATTTGATTCCTTATGACGTGACCCCTTTAACACATGGCTAATGAGCCCTTATTAGCTTTACAACAACACTAATGCAACTAATGAAAGTGTATGTTAAGTGTGCTACAGAAAGACATTGCCTCAGCCAAGCACTCCATGCAGTGTTAAAGGGTCCTGACTGGTATGTGTTAGTCTAGACTGTTTCATCAGGTATGCACGTCACGTACTCTGCACTTTATCTGAGCCCCTCCTCTTCTGCTGTTCAGACGAGTAATAACCACACCAATCTAAGTAAGAGTCTGTAGCTGGCATGTCAAACCTCTCTCCCCCCACTACAGTCTCAACACAGAGAACCATTAGTGCCATGACACTGTCATAAACATCAATCATTAGAGATTGGGCCACAGTTCCACTGCATCCTCAGTCTCTCTTCTTCTGTGGACTCAGTAACGCTTGATACCTCTCCTCTCCCTCTCCCTTCCTTTGCAGTTACATTTTAATTTTAGTAAAAATGTTACAGTTGTGGGAGGGGCATTTAGACACATTTAGTGGGCTACTTGGACTTTATCAGTATTAGCTTTTTAACTTTAGCTGTAATTGATTTTAACTTGTAATACTTGAATGCATATTTAATGCTTTTCCACCACAATTTGTTTGAGATTAAACAACCCCCTGCAGTACCCCGCTCTACATACTTTTATAGATGAAGTGTATAATTTGTTTTCTTTGCACTTTCTTCCTTCCCAGCTCATATCACAAAACTCATTAGTAGGTTGATTCTCCTTGTAGTGTGAACAGTGTTTGAACTAGTATCATTGGTTCAGCCAATGGTGTGAGAGTTGGGTGGAGCTATCTGTCTGACCAAAGAAATATTGGGTAGATTTTAGGAAAAGTAGCCAGAAACTCACCGCACCTTCAAACGAGTCCAAATGAGGCGAACAAAACATCCAAATATTAAAACACTTTATTGTCAGGACTTCGGTCTGATCGGCCCGTGTTTGTATTGTTTTGTTCTGTGTCAGAGCACGCGGTTGTTTGACAACTCGCCACATGCTCCACTGTCTGCGTCTACCTCACCCTCTCGTTTGCCCCAGCTGTTTCCATTTCCATCATCGCTATCACCTGTTCATCCACTCGAACCTCTGCCCCGGATTCAGTCGTCGCCATCCACGCCACTGCCAGACCTGCTCTTCGCTGGTTCCACCACTCAGTCGTCCGGTCCGCCAGCCAATTCTCCTGCCCTGCTCATCACCCTTCTGGGGTTCTGCCATCACATCCTCCCTGTCTGCGTCTGGGCTGGTTTCCCTGAGCCTGCGTTTCCCTGCGTCATTCCTGACTTGTGTTTAGTTATTTATTAAACTCATTTGCTTGCATTTGGATTCTCTGTGTTTCTTCAGCTAGACTCTGACATTTATTAAAGTCTCCACACTCTAACAAAGTCAAATGCGATTTAAAATCAACGCTTTACTAGAAAAAGAAGACAAACGTTTCAGTCACAAAAAACTAGAAAAGTATATATAGTATATATATATGCTCATAAATAGCATATATATATATACGTTTCTCATTCAATGCCTTAGAGTACACGCAGTCCGTATAATAAATCCACATAGCTTCACAGTGTAGCAGTCTTTAGTTTACATCACCACTTCTTTTAGAATGAATCAATCTCTGAATGTCACTAAACCTCATTATCTGTAAACTTATGACCAGCTTCTACAAAATGTCTGGCAACAGGAGAATGAATATGTGCCCTTATGGAATTCCTGTGTTCACTGATACAGGTCTTTAATTGACGGTTGGTCTTCCCGGTATTTTGTAAACCTCATGGACAAACAATAAAAAGATGATGAGTAAGTGATGGTCTCTCTGATATGATGTTTTCTGAGTGGTGGTGCTCATAAATGAATCAGTTTTGATGGCATTTTTGCTCGCTGAACATGTTCTACATGGAGAGAAGCCAGTGGAGTACTCCACAAATTTATTCTCTTTAATGAACGGCTACAAATTGACCAGAGGAGCTTTTATTTGGTCCCCTACAGTATGAAAAAGGCGAGGCTCCTTGAAGATTTTGTGTCCATTATCATCTGCTCTGAAGACATGCCAATGTTTTTTAATGAGGGACTTGATCGTTTGACTGTGAACACATGTAAGAAAGTCCTTGAGATGTCTTACATTGTGACTTAGATTGTAGCTAGTGTAGATTTGACTTATTCAATCACTTGCTTAAGCCACTTTTCAAGATATTGGAGAATGAACTGCTTGTACATATCGCATTCCTCCTCAACATCAGCAACACTTACGCATCTCCTCTTAATTCTCTATCTTCAGAGAGTTCTGATGAAAGTTGTTAGTGTGAAGGATACTGTTCTGAAACGTGGGCTTTCTATACACAGTTGTAAATGAAACAAACGTAAGCGTCCTGGAGGTTGATCTTTCCAGAAGTTCTTGTTAAATATAATAATTGGAATAAGCTCATTTAAATCATGAACAAAGCAACTCATGTCATCATCCTCAACTGTCCAAATAAAGATATCATCAACATATCGTTTAGAAAAAAGGATTAGCAGACAAAGGATTGTTATTGAAAATATGTTCCACTTTCAGAAATGACTTGCAGCGACCCCATGGCTGTACCACTCTTCTGTAAATAAAACTAATTATTGTACATTTAGTAATTCTTGGTCAAAAGTTCTGCCATGTCAATGTGAATCTGACTGTAAAATAAAGGGCCTAATCAAATTGTATCTTTTAATATACATATCCAACTGGGCTAAATTAATGAAATATGTAATCATTTATTTTCAAAAAAGTATTGTTTGGACCTCCGCTGGGAAGGAAACATAGAGACTGGACCTCTTGGAACTTTAAAGCGACTGACCCCTACACTAGCGACTGACCCCTACACTAGTGACTGACTACACTAGCGACTGACCCCTACACTAGCGACTGACTACACTAGCAACTGACCCTTACACTAGTGACTGACCCCTACACTAGCGACTGACCCTTACACTAGTGACTGACCCCTACACTAGCGACTGACCCTTACACTAGTGACTGACCCCTACACTAGCGACTGACCCCTACACTAGTGACTGATCCCTACACTAGTGACTGACTACACTAGCGACTGATCCCTACACTAGCGACTGACATTAGTGACTTCACTGTCTTTTCTTTGAGGCCTCTATCAGATAGAAATGCAAATCAGGGAATTGGGTTTCCATGCTTGTGTTGGGCAGCACAGTGGCTCGAAGTTTCCCATAACATTCCCAATTGGGGGAACTCTTTCCATTCAGTGAAAGTCAAAAGGTAAAACTACACTGACCCTTTGTTAGGAAAAATCCCAATGTTTTGTCATGCTAAGAGGATGCGCTGGAAAGCTTCCCCCCCTTTAACTGTGACACACTGATCAAAACAACACACAAACCCACAGAGGCAGATTCTTATATTTCTTATTACTATTGTAGAGTTTAATTCGTGTCAACTTTCATTTTATTTATATATTTATGTTTCCACTTGTTTTTTTCCTCGTCCCTTTAACCTCCATTTCCTTTTTGCCAATAGCAAAGGTACAAAAAATGATAACTTAAATAACATAAATGTAAATGTAATGGATAATGGGCCATTGTTTCTCTGTATCTGTATCTTATCAGATTGAGAGGTGCTTAAAACAGAACTGGGTCAGAACACATTGTCAATTGCTCCCTCTAATCATCTACATTATCAGAAGTTCTGTTGGACTGGACCTATGCTGGACTTCTTTATGGCAAACAGTTTGTGCTGTTTGAAGTCTAACGTCTAAGGTAGACTTTAAAGAAGCTGTACCAAAACTTGTTTTAAATAAACTTTTATTGTTTAAATTTAAATTAGATATTTAAATTTGAACTTTTTTTAACTAAAACGATTCCCATACTTTTATTTTTGTTTAGTTTTGATAACTTCACTTTTGCTTCGTTATTAAATAAATATTAAAAGTACTATTGCACAGCCACAGTATTTTTTTTTCAGGTATCTGTATTTTGCCCCCTCACTTGCTTTAGCAGTTTGTCTTCACCTCTGACCTCTGCCTCTCTCCCAGCATGCCCACACACAGACGCTTTGGAATTTGAAAGGTTAAAGTGTATGAAGGAAGAGTCGAGGGTCGAGGGTCAAGTTCAGAACACGACCCCACCAAGAACAAGAGGTGGTTAGTTCTAAAGAATTGTTTGTTTTACCTTTCAGTGCAAAACAGCTCCACTTTTCCAAAATCAGTTTTAGAGCGAGTCCTAACTGACTTGTTTTATGGTTGTCTGAAATGTTATGTGCGAGTGGGCGCTGAGTACCGTGTTCACACATTGTGTGCATGCACATCCTTGTGGGCACATTTTAAACTACGTAACTATGCCAATATCCCCCTCCTAAATTCAAGACCAGAGACTAAAATAAGAACCCAAGGCCGCACAGAGCATAACATGGCTTTCTCTACCTGTGTTCTCATGCTCATATACACAGGCATCTAAACGCCACAGAAAGTGTGCACAGCAGACCCTGGACCCTCACAAAGTCATGTTAAATGGATCTGAGCCGGGTCCAACCGAAAGCCAACCGCCAAGTTCTGGTGCACACATTCCCCCTACAAACTCCAGCCCTAATGCCTCACTGTCTGGGCTACTTACCAGAATATCAGCCCACCTGCTGCCAGCAACATAAAGTCTACAGTGTGTCCTTTGAACTGACTGAAAGAGAACATTTTTGGTCAGGTAGAGGTGGCACGCAAGACTGAATCTCTCTTGTAGTTTCTCTCATTAAACCTTTTGTCCTTTTACTTGGATCATGTCTTTCTTTTTTCACCACCAGTCGCTCCTTAATTAGCAAGTCTTTGTTAACTTTCCAAAGATGTCAATTATTACTGGGAAAATCTCCTTGGGGAAACTGGTGAGTGACGTCACAATAGTGATTATTCATACCCATAGGAAATCCCAGATGAGGTCCCTCAATATCTCAATCATTTCTCCTAGACAGCAATGAGATTAAAAGGAGGGCTGTGGGCGTCATCTTAGCCGAGTGTATAACATCAGTTGAACACTCGTTATTATAGCGCATTATGGGATTAAATAATAAATGTTACACATCACTACAGAATAGCTGCCCCCTCAAATAGTGCAAAAAAGGTTATAAGTCACTATTTTAGACACAGACAATGTTTAGACAGCTACTGTGTTTGGCTATTAGTAACAATAAACCAATAGCCCACACAGTCAAGGTGATGTCAGCTGAACAGGAATGTTGTTTCAGTCGCAGAAATAGTTGTTACATCTTAACGAAAGACTACAAGAATTTTTTGGAATACTGTGCAGTGAAGAAGCAAGGTTCCTGTAGCTCAACCGATAGAGCATTGCATTAGCAGAGCATAGGTCATGGGTTCAATTTTTAGGGAACACACATACTGATAAAATCTATACCTTGAATGTACTGTAAGTCGCTTTGGATAAAAGCATCTGCCAAATGCATAAATGTAAATGTAAGAACGGGAATGTGCATTATGAAGGTAAAGATGGTCAATTGGTCACACCACCACTGATTCAACAGATCAAAAACTTGCAGCACTTCCAGTTAATTTCACACGTCAGAACTCTCAGAAAGTGTTGTAGAACAAGCATGCTACAATTAGCAAACATGTTATTTTCTTATCGTCCCACCTGAAATAAAAAGCTTCTGCTGCTGGTATTTATAAAATACTCTTCTGCTTAAATGTTTTCAGCACTCAGCCCTTATTAATCCCAGCATGAAAAACAACCATGGCTCTAGCATGGCTTAACCAGTGCACTTCAGTCAGGACTGCACAGCACTCTAGCCCCAGTGCATGCTGGGTATTCATAGAACTGCTGTGGGTGGATGAGGGATTTCAGCACATACTACAGATGAAGGTGGACTCAAGAAAGCTGTTATGCAATCTCTTAAATGAAAGTTTAACACAGCCTGCAGAAGCAGCAGGGTGGACATTATGAAGAGCCTTTTCTGGCATCTAAGCATTTCAGAAAAGACCAGCATGGAATTCACCCAGAATAACATTCTGAAACACTTCTGCAGAGAGAGAGTGAGAGAGAGAGGGAGGGAGAGAGGGAGAGAGAGAGAGAGGGAGAGGGAGAGTGCTAGTCCTGTCAGTACAAGGCAGTAGCCGTATATACTGAAGCAAACTACCAACAGCATGATTAATTGATATCTCTCAGAATCACACCACAATATCATCACACGTCCCTCATATGTCAAATATACTTTGTTAAATATATTTAGGGGGAATACAGTCCAGATGAAAAGCAGAGGGGGGCCACACATTTTTCATTGTAACCTTAAAATCTTAGCACTTACATTTAAAGTGTAATGAACAAGAAAACAACTAAACACAGAACTAAATACTGTGTGTTTATGGGTTCAATTAAGTTTTTAATTAAAAGTTTTTAATGTGTGGCCATAAAGTCCATAAAAAGGTCTATCTGAAAACAAACCTGCCTTAACACACCAAAATAACATATAGAATGACTGACTGTGCCTAACAATAATGTCTGTTTTAACATTATTAATAGCAGACAGTATACAGTGTATACTGCGCAGTATTCAGTAGGCTGTAGGCTAGTCTTCCATTCTGAACACAGCCATTGTCCTTTTCTACATCATGCATTGTTTGTTTACTGTAAATAACTGAGAGTAGCAGATCGATGTCTGTACAGAAAATCTACAGTTTCTGTTGTGCAGTCTATAAGATTTTCCTTTCATAACAATAGATTGCAGTCCTGAAGCCATTAAATACATAAAGAATACTGTGCAGTCAACAAGTCATTATTCCCCAACAATGTGATCAGTGCCCCAATGTGAAGTGTTGGGGTTAAGATGAGACACAGCAAGATTTGATGATTAAAGGACTTTTCGAAGACCCGCATGATGTGCTGCATACGACGACATTTAAGTGTTGTGTAAAAGAAAATCAGGAAATAAGTCATTAAAGTTTGAGAGTATCTAAATTACAACAATACAACCATACAGTGAATGAAATTATTCATAATTTATTTTGAGAGAAATTACAGCATTATGAGAAACACACAGAATTAAATGGCATTCTGATTACCAGCAAATAAACAAAAAACACTTATACAGCAAGTACAGATCAGTGTTCAGAACTGTCCCCTTACCTCAACCCGATTAACAACAGTAAGTTTATAATAATGATTTATAATATGAGCTGCCTGGTCGGATTTTGAGGGAAATGTCAGTTTAACTTAATTATTAAGTTAAAAAAAAAAGAGACTGAAAAGTGATTTTAAAAGACACGTGACAGTCAATTATTCAGTTTAACAGGCCCTACACAAAAATATTAGACTGCAGAATGCCACAACTGGCCAATCACAGCCAAGTATTCCAAAGAGCCATATAATAATACTGAATATATGTTGTAGCTTTGACCACATTGTTATGCTAAATTGTTCCGGCTTAATTTAGAGAAAACAGCGCAACTGTTGAAAAAGGCAACAAACTAGCTATGGATCGAGACTATGTAGTACAGAGCCTAATATATTAGCCCACTCTAGTGCTCCTACAGTAGACATAAAGACTACGTCAATTGACACTAATATTCTGTGGTGTTTGCCTCCATCAGCAGAAAGTGTGAGGGCAAAAACAAAAGAAAAAATATAAAACTCTTTCTCTTCTCTTGTGCGGTTTTCCACCCCTGCAGCAGGGGCGTGAATAATACATCAAAATAAGAGCGTCTGAGGGTTTGGAGGCAATTACTAATGATGCTTCAGTGGCGAGTTGGTGTTGCAATCTTTATATCTTGTTAAAGACAATGAATATGTGTGTCAGTGTTCTCACACAAAGGCGCTGAACAAATCCATTATACAAAACAGATTAGCAGAGGTGACAGAATTATGAATGATTAAAATACATACATTTATATTAATTGAGGGTAAAAACATTTGCATTAGGATCCTGAAATTACCCAAGACCCATCTAGTAAACAAATAATACATCACAGGTGAGAATCGGCACTGACACAAATGAACAAACACATTAACAAGTGCTGTACAATGACGCATTATATGAGTTATTATTGCTTCTCGTAACCCACCCCACATACCTTCCCCTCACACATTTACAGAATATAGTATAATAAAGAAATACTTATACTGGAAGTTTTATGAGACTTCATGATATGATGCAATTTTGATTTAGAGAGTCATGATCCAATCCAAAAACGATTATTGATGCTTGTTGTCGGCTTGTTGTCAAACTTATAGTCTGTGGATCTTCCTGGATCGACACCTTTTTTATCCTTGTTATTTTTGGAGTAGGGTTAGGAGTATTGTGGGAGGGGCTTGAACAGCTATTATCAACCTATCATTTCCCTCTAATTTTAGGGGAGGGTTAGAGTGATTATTATAAGAAAAGTGATTCCGGGACCAACATAGGATGTTCTGACGTGTCCTTCATGGCTATATCACTGTGTTTAGTGTGGTGTAAATCTTCATGGAATAGTTCACACAAAAACAAAGCTTACCTTCATGCATTCCCCAGTGTATAAGACTTCCTTTCATTCCAACCCCAATGGTCTTGGACTGTATAATGATACCTTCCACTGTGGATGGCTGCATTAAATGTGTTTACTAACTGGAGCCAAATCTGTCTGAATATCTTTTGTTTTGTTCTTTTTGTAGTATCTCATACTCCTCATGTCTACATAATGGACATTGTTATATTTAACATGAAACATTTTTGCATGCTGTTGGTGGTTTGTTCCAGTATATATGGCTACTGCCTTGTACTGACAGGACTAGCACTCTCCCTCTCTCTGCAGAAGCTTGTTTGCACAATATTAGATTGTACTGATTCTGTTTGTACTGTATGGTTAAGCACATCTCTGTGAACTATACTGTTATATTATGTCTTTAGCATGTGTATTGTGGTACATATTGCTCATTGTGCTCCTTCTATATGAACGTGCTTCCATGTTTATGCTTTGTAACACGTAACGTACATATAAGTCCTAAATGAAGTAAAATGTTGTTGGCATTACTGTTAGTAATTTGCTCCATCATTATCAAGACTTTTCATGTGATGTCAATATGGCAGTATGTATCCTGAATGTATCCTAAAGAGGTAAGTTCCAAACAGCATACGACCATACTATTCGTGGAAGTATTTTGCATGTATGGAATACCCAGAAAACTAGATTTAAAATGCAAAAATAATTCACTTGCTGAATTTAAACTAGCAAGCAAAGCAATAAGATCATGTGAAAAATATTGCAAGCAGCAATTACAGGGTCAAGCCCACCAAGGGCACGAAGGGGAATATTTGTGTAATTCACTGATGATGAATTTACAAAAATAGGCTTAAAAATGTCATTAAAACCACTTACAGCAATAAAAATCTTTTTTGGTCAACAGGTGACGCTGTCACCAAATTGTGTTTGTGACGCTGTCACAATTGTGGTCACAATGACACATGTAAAGTTTCATGTAAATATAGCGAAGCAGTGTTAAGACAGGCTGAGATCCTTTCTGGCATCTTGCCATCTAATATCTCAGTGTGTTACATGAGAACCATTTAATTTATCAAAAAGATTTTAAAAACTTTTTGTCAGATGTGTCCCTAGATGATGCACACAAAATTCTGTGCAAATCAAACGTAGGTTTTTAAAAGAACTCAAAATGGCAGACAGTAAGGAAAAAACTGTGACAAATTCGGTATCATAGCACTCAATGAAACCCAAGGAATCTAGGAAGATAGGTTGCATGATAATAAAGCAAATTAATGAAAAGTTATAAGCAGTTTTGTAAATTTTGTTAAAACTAACCAGTTCCAAACTTGTACCCTCAGACAACGAGGATGATAAAATATACCAAGTTTTATAAAAATACACAACCATGTCATGAAATATTTAATTTTATGACCAAATTAAAAATGGTCAAATCTAAAGGAATCTAAAGAGACCACCCTTACGATTTTAGGCCAAAGTTTTCAAATATAGTCATCTTCATATTTCTGGAACAGTAGGTGGCGCTGTGTCAAAACTGTGCATGCTCCCTCAGGTCTTGTCTGTGAAGACGTGTCCCAAATTTCAAGTCAATTTCCATTTTGGCGCGCTTGCTGTGAAATTCGATGAAGCGGTACGTGAGAATGGTTGGGTAAATCAAAAAACTTTTTGTCATCAGTGTCTCTGGATGATATGTACTAAATTTCATGCAAATCGGAAAAACGCCCTTGGAGAAGTTTGAAAATGTAGTCTTTTCTAAAAATTCAAAATGGCAGCTCCCTAATAATAAATAGGTTTTCCTTCAATAATTTACTGTTCACAGATTCTTCCTCCACTCTCAGTATATTTTAAGAAGGCATTAGCACCTTACACTGGCTTACAGCAGTCACAGGCTTCCTGTTATCCAGTAACCCTGACAATTACAATTATTGAAAAGCAAAAAAATGCCACAGCTAAACTGAACGGAATGCTCATCATTTTACTTTGCTTTCTTTCCTAAAACAATACTGAAACTATGAAAAAAGAGGGAATTTAACACTCTGAGAAATGAAAAGAGCGTGTGGAACTGTCAGGAAGTTGTCCTTGAGTACCCCACACACTTTCTCCAAACCCTCTCTGTGTGCTCTCTCCTGCATTTATGCATGAATGCTCCTGTCTGTTACTGTTCCCCAGTGCTGCCTCAAACACAACTGTAACCCCTCTGCTCACTATACAGACCTGGATTAAAACTGACATTGTGTCATGTGATAATTCAACCCAATTCTAAAGCATCACCAACAACAGTGAATAAAGACAGTGTGTACGCATGTATTTGCACATAAAATTTGTGTGTGAGCATTGTAATGCAGAAATAAAAGCACTGAAACTTTGTTTGTAAAGATTTGTATTACTATTAATAGTATTACTGCTATTATTATTCCCATAAACTATTTGGGCAGATCGAACTGTAAGGCCTAGAGACTTGAAACTTATTTAAATGCTCGTAATGGGGTCGTGACGGGATGCCAAAAAGGTAGAAGTGGGCTTGAGGCTGTTTGACACATGACCCAAATCCAAAATAAAAAAAATACTTTTATGAACTAGTCCTAGGTTTATCACTAAACATCAATAAAACCAGCGCAGTAAAATTCTATGGATTCTATGGAATTGTCTATGACCTATAGGTCAATAATTACCAAAAACATTTTTGAACTTTTGAATTTGGAAGCTATAACTGGGTCATTTAGAAAATCAGTGTGACAAAGTGTACCACTAAGTCCATATTCCCCAAACGAAAAATCAAAAGACCACAGTACTAAATAAGCTTATGTATCTTGTGATTCCAAAGAAGCACGCAAGATGTTGTATTGATCAGACAAAAGGTGGCGCTACAGCAGTTGTAAACATTAAAAACACTATATTTTTTATGATAAATTACTAGAATTTAATAAATGTTGTCATTTTTTATTTCTGTTTTATGTGCTGACAGCCTTGCTAAATAATACATATCTTTTTAAATCATAATATTATACACTTAATAGTCATAAAGTGCCTGAATCCTGATAATGTCTTCAGGTTCACAAATACTTTTAATATGTGGAAAACGTGCCAATCTGAGGTAACATTAATGTTTCATTAATGACTAAGTTTACATTAAAAATTAGTTTAATTCATGTTTGATAAAAGCGGGACTAATAGTTCATTTTAAATCGATAACCATTTTATCTACTATGCATAGATGTATATGACTGAAATGGTCAAGCAGAGTTTTAAAGACTAGTGAATTTGATAAAAAAATAGGTCTTATGGCAGCAACATGATTTGAAATTATAATTTTCATTTTATATCATGTTCACCAGCATCACACACAGCTCTTTGTATAGGCGTTTATTGCAAATGAATACATAATGAAACTTTTATTTAATTAAAGTCAAAATATTGGCATGTAAATTAGGCTTTTAATTTTTTTGATTTGCAAGCTAAGCATGTTGTTCCAGCTATGACGTTATTCTGGAAATATTATTTCAGGAATAGTTTTAAACATGTATATGATAATTTAGATGACAATTTTATACATTTCCGTATGGAATATGTAATCACTGCTACGTAATGTGAAATATCTTTTTGCACAGGTAGTCAAAGCTGCTGCTTGCAGCCATATATATATTACAAATTGTTACTTTTTGCAATCTTAGAATAAAATTTAGAACTCAAACCATTTGTATGCAAAAATGACAGAATAAAAAACATAGAATATGTTTTTAAAAATTGTATTGTTAAACGATTAAGTAAATATTTACAACAATTGACCCTAAAATAAGTGTTTCTCATTTTACGTAAACAAATAATGTGCTATAGCACAGTCTAGGAGAGGTTTCACAGTTGTGTCTCTGTGCACAACAGTGTGATCACTACACAATAATAATGAATAACGCCCACGCCCACGGCAGCTGCATTGAAAACTGTTCACCTCCAATGTCACAGTCTTACGCATTTCATTTTCATTTCCTGTTCAAGTTTTACTCCACTGAGAAACAATTAATACACTCAAAACAAAAAATACACAACCAGAGTGAAACTAGTTTAGAAAGCTTAAGGGGAAAATAAACTGCAGGTTTGTGGGTATCCATTTTCAAATGATGCGATAGCGTGAATTACAGGCCCAGTAGCAGAAATTGCATCAGCCTTATTGCAAAATTATGTAGGCTACTCCTTCAAAAGAGCTCACTTAAAAGTAAGCCGCCTGAATCTTGACCTGTGCTGGGCTCTCTGCACTCAGCCAATCATCGAAAGTGATGCAAGAGTGCAAAAACAACAAATTCAGTAACAATTTCAATTCATCAGACGCATTTGTGAGCAACCCTTAATTAAGAAGGACTCAGTGTAGTTTGGGTTCCGGAGTTAGCCATGAGATCACCATGAGATCACCATGAGCCTACGCTTGTTATGAGACAGCAGAGAGAACATGCAATTGCCTGCTACGCAGTTACACCAGACAGCACGTCACAGCTAACCCTACAGCTGCTCCCTAACAGTCGACTAATCATTTAGTCGAAAGGAAAAAGCTTAGTCGAAAAAAACATTACTCTTCTATTAGCAGAAATCACTTAGTCTTTGATTGACAGATATGTGGTAATTATGAAATCAAAGTAAATCAAAAGTGATCATTTTGAGAAGGTAATAGATGACCCAAAAAGGTGACATGCAAACTCTACGTTAGCCGCTTTACATGGCCGCTCACACTATTACTAGAAGCGTATAAATGTGTGCTATTATTAGGAGCATATCAAAGTTTCTCAAAGTGTTGAAGTGTGGACACAGTGGCAAAAAAGACGCTATGCTAAGCTTGCTGGATCTGCTAAGCACCTGGACTGCATCCCTTCCACATCAATGTGGGCATCTTCTCAAAGGTGAGCCGGCTTAATTGTGAGCCTGGCGTGAAGCTCACTTCTCTCTGACACTGCAGGTGAACTTGTGTCCTAAAACACTTAAGGTGGCTTAAGCCATTAGGACCAAATGACAAGATTCATGATACACCTTATTAATAAAGTGTACTATGTACAGAAATGCAGAAGAGCCCAGAACACAAATGCCAACAGAGAAATGGCAGCGTTTCAGGAAATGATATGGTCCTTTGCTCTTTCAGTGCTTTGGAAACAGCAGGGCATGTACCTCACACATCAAGCCAAACTGACAAGCATAATTATTTATGCTAAAAAATGGTTCTGGGCTCACAGCTAAATCAATAAATAAACTACCCAGAGGGTCTCCTGTGAAGTAGACAAGCTGTGTAAGTAATGGACATTATGTGAGTTCTGACTGAGTTATCCGAGTTCACAGTATTTTGTTCTTAACTGAGATAAAGCCATTGAAAGTGTGAGTTCGTTTTTGATTGGTCCCATATCCTTTCATGGCCAGAGTATCTCCTTCTCTTTGATTTCTACTTCCTTAGCTGCTTCTTTAGTCTTTTTTACTCTATTGGCTATTTTAATCCACTGAAGATGGACTCTGAAATCCATCTGCAGTGATTTTCTCCTCCCTCTTTTACAATGCATTTTTAATAAGTCAGAAATCATCTTCCTTGCAAACAGGCAGCAGGCCGCACTGCTAACAGGAGCTTAAATGTCACAATGGCAGGAAAAATCAATCAGAAGCAGATACTGTTCAACACTGTGAGCCAAGACAGAACAAATGCACCGTCTATCTCTAGTTATGAAAGAAGAGCAAAGACATTTTTAACCTTGATATATGGGAGTGGGGTAAGTTGTGCCACTTTCTACATACAGTATCCTAGGCAGTGAGTACAGGTAAATTGAATCCTCTTATAGTAATACCATTTTATATCAGGGTGACTGTTATGTGTCTGATTCTTTAACATAGGGCCATCGAAATCAAGGGGTAATAAAAATCATTTGGGAATACATGAATTGTGACAAAATTAGCAATTTATAGCAATTAGCAATTTTCTTATTCCAAAGTTTAGAACATTACTTCTATTGATTTAATATCAGACAACACATGCACAGACGCACAAAGTCACAAACTTTTAAGCAAAATAAATCACTGCCAACATCGCTAATCTCTGGTAATCCAATCCCAGACTGGCAACTCAATCTATTAAAATTCACTCTACAGTCTAAAGCAGCTGGTTGTTCAAATGTTAGGACGTAACTGCCATTCTGTAACACTTGCCCAAAGCCAGACAAGACAAATCTAAAATCCCAGACCCAATGAGTTAAGCTTCTGTGACAAATACAGAGGCTTCTGAAAATCGCCAAAGCCAAATTGCTTTTGGGCTAGTCTGCCTGCTAGACTGTACCGAATCAAACAGGCACAACAGTGACCTTAGTCCCAAAGACCAAAACAGACATGACTAAACAGTTCAGCAAATTTAACTTGCTGTATGGTTTTCACATAGAGTTTGAGGCATTTGAACAGAATAGGCCGGGTATAAACTTTCACTGTGCTCATAAAACCATTTAAAAATATATGGGAAAACCAAATACAAACCCTCCAGCTGGGCTGCTGCTAGAATTCATGGGGCTTGGGACAAAATTATAAGGTTGGCGGCCGGTCAGGAGTTTAGTGGACACTTTAGTGACACTAGTGTTGTCAAAAATATCGATATTTCGATAAATATCGATACTAAAATATATGAAACGGTACCGATACTCATTTCCAGAGGTAACGATACACTGATAGCAGCCTAGCTGTGTCGCTTTTACTCTCTGACACACAGCACACGTGACCGCGGCGCCTGTCTCGTCTCATTCGCTCCGGTTAAATAGCGTTAGCGAGTACGATGCGAGTAGCGAGTAAGACACGTCCGGCTTTGCTGCAACTATTTTAGATTTGAGGCAAATGAACACAGAGAGGCAAAAGACACAAGCAAGCGAGAGAGGAAGAATGAGGTAGCACTGATAATTAATTGTTTTGTTGTTTTTTGTTAACGTGTAGATTAGTTTTTCTACAGAACATGTTTTAGTGAACAGTTGTTGTGTTGTAGTTTTTCACAGTTTGTAATATTTTTATAGGTCAACCCAGACTCTGATCACACTGTTTAACTACTGCGGGAACACAGTCTCCATTATTTACAGTTATCTGTCGTGCCTGTGCAGCATCCAATCCAAACTCTCGCCATATCTCTACCACAGATGCTGACGCCAAGCTCTTGCGCTCACAATCCTCTCCCTGCTGTCCCCAAAAGAGTCTAAAACCGGTTTAATGTGTGCCGTGTGTTATCAATAATCCACAGGCAGATTAAATCCCATCAAATGCTGAACTCACAATGTCACTCCTTCTTACTGCATTCATAACGTTTAACTTCAATGAGAGCCTCTTGTTTGGAGTTCCTGAGGGAACAAAGCCCTGAGATACCAAGATCAGTGTAGCTGCAGCTCATGCTGAAAACTGCTCTGACTTGATGAGCAGTCAAAGGGTCCTGAACAGTCAAATTTAAGATAGGGATGTCTGATGCTAAACTGATCCCAAACCATAAATGTTTCTAAACACTGCTCTGACATGTGATTCAAAACACACACATCACGTGACTATGACTAAATGAAGCTTCAGTGCATTGCACATGTGTTTTGATAGCTGGCATGCCTGTCGGATCAGCAGTTGATTGACAGCGTCAGGGACAAACCACACAAAAGCACGTGTCAACCTAACTCCCACAAAGTTTAAAAGTGGCCTTGTTAGAATAGTCTGACTGATGGTTGGTTCGAGCCCCTCCTGGGTGGTTACACTTCGACATTAGAGCATTTCTTATTTTTCAATTAACATCTTGATATGTAACAAATGTGAGACATTGTGGTTAATTTCTATTATTTTATTATTTCTATTATTCTATTATTAACCTTCATTTTTCATAATACCCAATTACCAAAATAACCTATACTTATTCACAATGAGGAGCCTACATGTTACAAACCAAGCTCATGTAGTTGTCGGACAGATATTTAAAACTCAACACATAATTTTTAAATAGTTCATACATGGACAAGGATACCTAACCCAGAATTTAAACCCAAACCAACACCAAGAGCACTATCTGCTCCTCCACATACTTCATTGTTTTGAGGCCTTGAAACAATACGGCGCATTTGCTTCAAGCATTTCACAAGCTAATTTAAAATAGGGATGCACCGAAATGAAAATTCTGGGCCGAAAACGAAACCGAAACCGAAAATGGCTTCATTAAAAAACATGTTTAAAATATTTTCTTTTTGTTTGTATTAAAAAAACTACAAATTAATTAAGCAATCAAACTTTTATTGATAATAAATAACAGTAATAAGGCTGTTTAACAATAACAAAACTAAATAAAATTTCTTTCTGTAACAAAATTGTGCAAAAAAAATGCTAGCTGCTTTTTTACTTCAATTTTAAATTACTGTACCAAACAACA
>JAZGTI010003464.1:0-31352 GCA_036877585.1 Botia kubotai
TAAAGAAGTTTAATATATTTAATTTGCACTCAATTTGACCTGCACGTTGTTTCCTGTGGTCCTGTTCAGTGGTAGTAAAGCAGGAGACGGTTTGCAGTGCCTGTCGTTCTATTAAGTGAAGGCACAGTGCTCTGTAGGAAACACTGCACCTGTCTATATGTAAGCAGGATGCTATAATGTTCACCTCTATAGTCACTGCGTGGGCGTTTTGCATGGGTGATTCAATTCACGCCGATTCAAATCTGTGAAGATTCAAAGCAGCTGTAAAGCTCTTGGTGTGCTGCATTTTAGGATAAAACAAAAGGTTATTTTGGGGCTGGATCAAATCATTGAGGAAGTGAAACAGATCACCTCTCTCTTCTAGTCAAGGACTGTGTGTTTCAATTATGCTAAATGGACCGCTGATTAGATTACCTGTCTCTTGTGCTCAGCTGCCTCTGTTCTGAGAGGGAGAGACGTTTGTTCAATTAGATGGAGATGTGTAAATGGTTTTCAAAAGCCTCTCTCCGATATGTTGTCAAGTGCTTCGCACCCGCTAAACTTTCGCAACCCACAAATACATTGATTAGCTGCATGAGGCTTTGAGTTTGTCTCTGTAGCCTGAGATTAAAGTCAGAGAAGATCGGAGAAATATTTAGTGATAAACCTTATAATTACGTATGAGATTATTCTTTGAAAAGAATATTGCAAATGCACTTAGTGTTATCATAAGGGATTTTTGCCAGTGTTTCTCTGTGCCGGTGTTTGCCAGGGTGTCTCTGAGTGTCAGTGTTAGCCAGGGTGTCTCTGGGTCCCAGTGTTTGCCAGGATTTCTCTGGGTCCCAGTGTTAGCCTGGGGTTCTTTGGGTCCCAGTGTTAGCCTGGGGTTCTTTGGGTCCCAGTGTTAGCCTGGGGTTCTTTGGGTCCCAGTGTTAGCCAGGGTTTCTCTGTGCCAGTGTTAGCCAGGGTTTCTCTGGGTCCCAGTGTTAGCCAGGGTTTCTCTGTGTCAGTGTTTTCCTGTGTTTCTCTGTGCCAGTGTTAGCCAGGGTTTCTCTGTGCCAGTGTTAGCCAGGGTTTCTCTGGGCCAGTGTTAGCCAGGGTTTCTCTGGGCCAGTGTTTTTTTTCAGGCTTTCTCTGTGTCAGTGTTTTCCTGTGTTTCTCTGTGCCAGTGTTTGCCACTGTTTTTTGTGCCAGAAAGTGGCCAAAAATCGGAATAGTTTGTGGCTAAACCGAATTATTGTAAAAAGTATATATATACAAGTACATATAAAGTATAATGTTACCCTAAATATCACAGTGGCAACACTGTGTTTTTAGCAGAATTTGATAAGTAACTGACATATATGGTAATGGCTTTAACTGCATATACTATGTAGTGGGACTGTGTTTTTATGTAGTAGATGTGTAAATGGGTTTTCAGTCTCTCTTAGACAAATACCACAAATGTGTTGATTACCTCTATGAGGCTTTGAATCTGTTTGAATCTGACCAATGGTGGTGTATTTGGTCATAAATCTGTCAGTTTCTATGTTTTAGTGTTTTACCAGATGTGCAATGCCACAAAATCACAGCACCCTGGTCTTGCATTTCTTTATTCTTATTTAGCAAAGAGCTTAAACTGTTGCATTTGCAGAACAGGCAGGTAATGATATGTGTGTGCGTGTTTGTTTGCGTGTGTGTGTCTGCTTAGCTAATGTGAAATTTTGACAAGAGTCCCTAGGGGACGAACAGATGTACTTGTCTTTGAACTAACAGCCTGTTGACGATGTGCAGTGCCTGGTCACATGCGGCCTCTGTCAGAGCAAACACACACATTCACACACAGACCTTGTAAAGGCACCCTCTCTCGCCTGTAATTGGATTGTTTATGGTCTTAAGATTTGTGTGATGTGTGTGTGTATGTGTGTGTGTGTGTGTCTGTGTGTGAGATAAAAAAATAGCTTCTAATTGGCTGATTTTGTTTTGGCCTGTTTACAATAACTGTCTCATTTCTCAGCAACTCTTTTCTTTATACTCACTGCATGCGGAGTGAGTGCTATTGGACTAATAACATTAATTATGTATTAAAAATACAATATGTATACATGTATAAATTTTTGTTTGTTATTCCTTGGTGTTATCATTTGATAAGAGTTCACATTTAGGTGATGTCATGCTTGAATGTGGGCCAAAAGCTGTTTTAATCTTTTACGTGAACACAAGCTGAAGAGCCTAGTGTCTGCAGATTTAAACATTATGAGTTCAGTATGAAAACAAGCATGCTTTTCACACAATTACACAAATGAGCTGCCTCTTTTAAACAAACCCAATAAATTTGACACTTAGGGAAGGCACACCACTGACAGAATGAGGTTGTCAGTCTAAATGGGCTTTCAGCAATCTCTGTCAGTACAGTGTGGCAGCACAGTAAAATGTTAATGGGTGCCATAATGCTCAGTAGCTTCTGGACAGCTGCAGGAAGATGCTGGGCTGTTTGAAGACCACATGTCTTGACTTTGCACTGGACAGAAGAGTGATGGATCACAGCAGGTGTGAAGACCATGTGATTTTACCTTACAATCACTATACCATATACCATAAAATCATTATACGATATATAATAATTATATCTTGTGTGTTTGCAAACTAAAATGTCTTTTAGATCATCGTCAGGGAGATACCACATGCTTTGTTGCTATATATTTGTCATTGTTTGCAAATGCATGTTTATTTATTGATCACTTAAGGGTTACAGTATATTTAGCTCAACAACCAATGCTGGTTTCTCTCTGTTTGTTTGTCTCAGCTTGTTTGTTTCCAATTAGGTTGAGTTTTTCTCATCTCAGATGGAATAGTGT
Organism: Botia kubotai; assembly: GCA_036877585.1. Lineage (NCBI taxonomy): Eukaryota > Metazoa > Chordata > Actinopteri > Cypriniformes > Botiidae > Botia > Botia kubotai. The sequence continues at coordinate 2,817 of JAZGTI010003464.1, forward strand.
GATGAGTGTTAGGATGTTACATTGTGCATTCCTCAGGCAAACAGAGATTTGTGTCAAAGCACTTCCTCGTACACAATTACTGACTAAACAAACAAACAAAAGCAAATGCACATGCAGTCTTTAATTTTCTGAAATCTTGCCTTTCAGAAAAGCACTTGCTTTGTCTTCAAAGCTTGCCCTGCTTTAAATGGTTTTCCTGTCTGTCATTAAACCTGCCATTTATGCTTTATTTGAAAGATTGGTTCCAAGCCAGCCAATGATGTCATGACAGGAAGTTCTCCCTAGCGATATGACCCTTGTTCACACAAATTGTCTTTCAGATTCCCCATCGGGAGTCAAAGGTCAATTAGAACCTCTAAGATAAGGGAAACTGAGAAAGTCTATCTGACAGATCAGTGGCATTCTATAGTACAATATTGGTTTTAGGAGAATAAAGAAATGCAGTTTATCAACACAAAACAAATCGTCATTCGGTGTAAATGATTTCAAATTGTTCATAAATCTCAGTCTTAAATTACTGTAAGATTGTGTCCATAATAACATAAATATCTCACAAATTGAAATAGATTTAAATAGACTATTACTTTAGGTTCAAACTATTAATTATTAATATGAGAAATAGATTACATTGTTAATAATGCAATTACAAAGGCAGGTTTGGTGGTTTAAAACCATGCAGTATATTCATGCAGACTATTTTGTTGCTAAAACTATCACACGTTTTGTGGTTTTTTCATATCTAATGCAGAAATAAGCATGAAAAAAGGTGACAGAGAGAGAGAGAGAGAGAGAGAGAGAGAGAGATGAAATATGTCACGGGTGTGCTGGTCCCACTGGTCCTCATGAGAATGTCATTTAGATAAATGCTCCCAATTACAGCTCTGCTGCCCAGTACTCATATGGGACAACTGGGTGTGGGTGTGTTTCTAACGGTGTAAATGAGGACATTTCTGTGTGTGTGTGTGTGTGTGTGTGTGTGTGTGTGCTTGCGTTTCTTGGGCCAGATTCATGGTTAAGACTAAGAGCATTTATTTGAGTGGTTTATTTGTGCCTGTATTAAGCCAGATCTTTCTTTAATAGTTGCCGGGGTCAGAATTATCTCTGTTTCAGCATGCTGTACTGCAGGATAACAGGCCCCTTTGCAACACTAAGTTATTGTGATTTTGTAGGTACAAAACCACTAAAATAAAACCACACAGTTCACCCCTGAAGGGCTTTCCCTGCTTTCCCCTCTCTATTTCAGCTTTGTTGTTAGGAGTAAATTACCTGTGTCATAGGAGATGGTACACAGCACATGCTCTACTTTAAGCTGGCACACAATTCATAGGCAAATCTCATTTTCTCAGCAGGACCGGAGCAAATTGTATCAGACTGCTAAAATGCATCATTTCCACTCCAAACAGAGGAGCAAATGTGAAGTTGGAGTGTATGTTGAAAACCTGTTGCTAAAAGCTCATAAAGTAGGACGCACTGGACCATTCAGAGCGCTAAAGAAGAATATTGCTTGATAGTTTCTGCCCTATTACCCAGTCTAAATCTTTGTAGTCCAGAAAATACTTTAGTTGTTCAATATTTGAGTTGTTCATGGTTTATATTTATCTTATAACAAATATTACAAATACTGTATTGTACAGTGAAATGCTGAGATGTCAGGAAGCCCTTGAGCTGTCTGTAAACAATCAAACTGTTCTGGTTATTTTGAATATTGAGATGCTATTTACAGAGAAACAGTGAGGTAAAGCCCTGTGGGAGAGCTGGGAGGTGGGATGGGGACGTGCAGATTGAGAGAGATGTCAGAGCTAATCAAAACAGACGTGGCTAGTGAATCACTGTAACTTTCGTGAACACTGACACTGTTTCAACACGATCTCTCTCTCAGTGTCTCTACTGGCTCCCACATGTCAATTGAGCTCTCCTTTTGGCAAACTGGTAGGTGAACCTTCAATCTCTGATTCAGCACGCTGTTGGTTTGTCATCTCCCCACATTTCCTGCCTCTTCATCTCATTAAGCAGAACTCCTCAGGCCTGTAGTGTAGGTTACCTCACTTGACTATTTGGACAGGCTCACTGATCCTCAATCAGCGTATTGTTTATTCATCTTGATTTTGATTATGTAATATTACCAGAGGCTGTTGAAAATGTTTAGGTTTTGTCATCTTGGCCAGCACTCAACTCTTTTCTCATCTCCCCCTCACAGGTTGACACAAATACATTATAATGGAGGCTGTATTAGTGATGGTTTTGAATGGGCTGTGGATTATAGTCAATAAAGTTTTTTTTAACATTTGTGAATTAAGTATCAGCATTAAGCATACTGCTGTTATTTTTTTATATCTGGTTTAATCATAATACATAAATATTTAAACAATGTTTCAAATATATTATTATTAGTAGAAATTAACCAAAATGCTGAAAAAGCATGATTATGATATATTATAATTACATGGTAGCTAAAGCATTAGCTTATGTTTATTTATTGTAATATGTACAATGCCACACCTGTGAGGTGGATGGATTATCTTGGCAAAGGAGAGGTGCTCACTAACACAGATTTAGACAGATTTGTGAACAATATTTGAGAGAAATAGGCCTTTTACATAGAAAAAGTCTTAGATCTTTGAGTTCAGCTCATGAAAAATGGGGGCAAAAAAAAGTGTTGCGTTTATAATTTTGGTCAGTGTATATATATTAATGTTACTTATGTATACATATACTTAAAGTTATATATGTATAGAATTATATATAGTTAATTTTGTAGCATTTATAGCATTAATACAGTTAAAGAAGAGTGTTATAAATATTTTGAATTAACAAGGGCTTTACAAACAAAACAGGACAATCTTTTCTGACCGGCAAAAACTAAGGCACTAGCCTAATATTTAATCTAAATGTACAGATTCTTGAAAGGCCATGTCATAAATGGGGGAAAGTTTTGAGTCCTTTACTGGAAATTACATATCTTAAAATAGCCTCAGATTTGATTTATGGAGTCTCATGACCTTTTCCTTGCTCTCTGTGCAATAAAAAAGGGTGATAATAGTAAGTTAGATGGCATTAGTGAAAATGAATTGCCCACCAGCAGTATAATATGAGGGGTGTACATGAATCAGCTGTGCCTTAATATCTATCAAATACATTTCAGGGTTTTTTTGAAAGGTGTGGGCATATTACTGAGGTTACACCAAAAGCTCTATTGAAATATTGTAATAGGATCGCATTTATAAATCTGCCACAATTTATTCTTTTCCCATCTGAATGACAAGATGTAGATTTTCAAAGACCACATTTCTGAGAAGGCTGAGAAGATTTTTGAAAGCATGTTATTAGGCCACAGTATATCCTTTGGTTCCTTAGCAAGTACAGTGTTAATAAGACAGTGTTAATGTTGTTTTATTGTCTTATTCTATGATAAGCGTAAAGCATTAAAGCACCAGCATACATTTTTAGCAGACTTTAAGTCTTTTATTTGATTTTCATTTCTTCACCGTACATCATACATCATTTTGAAGTTTGGGAAATTAGATTCGATTACACATACTGTATAATTTAGTTTAGTTTTTTACCTGAAAAGCTTTGTCTCATTTGTCACCACACATCTTTTCTCATAATTTGGCTCACTGTTATGTTTTTTGACTCAATTCAAGCACACCTTCACATGGTTCTTTCTAAGTAAAGGCGACCTTGGGCTCTCTGTAGTTTACTCGTGCACATTGGTGGCTTAACATTTTTTAGCTACTGAAGCATCAAAGTGAACTTTGGCTGCTCTGTGGCTTCTCACACAAGTTTCCTTCTTATTCGTGCAGAGAATTTTGATAGATGACCTTTACTAGACCGAGTCTGTGCGGTTTGTTTCAGCTTCTGCTTCCTGGTATTTGAGGCACTGGGGCATCCGAATACTTTATTGCTTTTCAGCATTTGTTTTTTCTTATAGAAGCTTCTTTAAATCCTTTAGACCTTATATTCACAACCTGTTGTCATGTTGTTGTTAACATTTCAGCTAGAAAATGTGGTATTTATTTAAACAATTAACAGTACGGGTAGAGCTTTAAAGACTACACAAACAACATAATTTGCTTTTTTATCTTTTTTGTTAGCCATATCATACAATGTTTTGAATTAAGTTTATAAAAACGAATATTGCTTTAGTACATATTAGATTTATAATATTATATTTAGTAGAAATTTAATAGTGCAGAGAGCTATCCACCATTTCAGTATTGGATTCATTAGCAATATTGAATTCAGTAAATGAGAGATTTTGTTCATGGACTGAATACATTTAAGATATTTACAAAGCACCAGAGCATCGTGTGCCTTAAATGCAGGGAGGACTAAAAAGCCTCTCATTTTCACAATAACAGACACTATAAGGATGAAAGGAATATGACATCATTAGATGAGTCTGGAAAGATCTGCCACTCCATCAGGCAGCCCAGACGCCCCATTACTGTTGTACTATGGCACTGGAGTAAACACTTCACAAATCCACTCAAACCTTCTTTTGAGTCCCTTTATTTGGTTACTCACAACCTACCCTGACCTGTTACTGTGTCTTAAAGGTGTTGATAAATACCTCTGTGTGGGAGGTATTTAAAAACTGAGGCTAAACAAAGAGGTTGGACCCACTTGAAGGTTCTGTTCGTTGAGAACAATGAATGAAAAAACATGTATGTTGAAGATATTGCATGCTTACAGATTAACAAACATTCCCTGAGGTTTTCTTAAGTCTAGCTTTCACATGTCCTTGAGTGTGAACTCTTTTTAAATGTACAGTACATTTGAATTGGATTGAATTTCCAAGGTTGAAGAGAGGTTTTTGATTTGATCAAAATCAGATATTGGTCTAGCTGTGATATACCCAATGTATGTAAATAAATCTGGAAATTATATTTACGTTAATGTTAACTTTTAATAACTAGGCTTCTATTGCAAGCAGACCTAAACAGTTTTCCAAATGTATTTTGGGATATACATAATTTGGACATTAAATATAAGACAGCTGATTTCATTGTGATGTGCTGATTTTACATTTTAAGTGAACTTGTCATTGACCTCACAAATTATGATTAACATATTTCTGTACAGTGGATGCAATATTATAAATTCAACAACAAACAATAACTTAAATCTGAAGCAATAGATCACACTATTGTCAGATCAGCATGACAAGACGATTTGGCAGGAAGAAGGTCTACTAAAAGTGGTGGTCATGGTGAGTGTTAAAGAACTGTCAGAGAATATCTGACACCTCTCCAACTAAATGTTGTTTGATGGTAATGCTAACCTGCTGCTGTGACTCATATTTAAAGTGTTTGGACTGAAGGATTTTATACAACCGCCGTCTCAAGTACGTTCGTCAGAGTCTGGATTATTTTCAGTACAGATCCATCAACAAGCAGAAAAGAACAGTCTAGGACAAAGACATGCAAGTCTTTGAAAAATTACACGCACATTATATGCTGCTAACTGTAATGCATTTGCATTTGTGTTTGACAGATGCTTTTATCCAAAGAGATTTTCAAGAACTTTCAATGTCCTTGGTTGTGCTAACAGTGTTATATAGTCGACCGACGTGAACACATGCAATAATAATGTTATAAAAATAAAATAAAACTGTTTCATAATTGATTATCATTGTTATTAGTAATAATCTAAGCACTTAAGACGCAACAACTGACAAAACCAAAACAATAAACCTGTATACACAAACTCCACACAACAATCAAGGAATCAGAGTCAAGCATATAGTCTGCAGTGTAAATATGAATCTAAATTTGACCCACAGTGAGGTAAAAATAAACTGTCTACACAGACTGTATTCATTCCTCAGACCTTGATTCAATATGACAGATAGTGTCTGCACAGAATATGACTCATGATCCCAAATGAATACTTTAGGGAAGTCACAATGTTTTCCGTTAATTTCCAAACTTGGAAACAGTTTACTTTGCCTTGTGGCAAGATTGTGATTTATCCAAAGATTCAGGCTCTTGGCCTCTTGGCTTTATTAGGCTTTATACATCACAAATGTCTATGAGAGTTTACATCACGGTCCCTTGATTACGGTCCCACCACCATCATAGGTGGTGATGCTGTTGATGTCAAATGTTTGAAACAGCTGTGATATATCTAGTATTGAGTCTTAACATCAGATTGATGTGGAAATTAAGATGCTTCATCACATCTGAGCTGTAGACACACTTGTTTTTTCTTTCACTTTGATGTATTAATTCCTCAGATCAGGTTATTCAGGTGAAGAATAACTCAGTGTGTCTAAACTTTCAGTACCATGAAATGGAGGGTGACTTTTTTTGGACAGTACGTAATTGGAAATCACTTTGAACTTTTGAAGTTAAAAGCAAAATATTCTGCATGTTCTTTTCATCCATCTTGTCTTCCATTAATGTTTATCATTCACAGTTCTTCTTCACCAGCTGCATTAGTCCTGTCAGCTAATCGGTGGCATTAAATGAGCCATCCGATTAAGTTAGCATCATTAGCGAAACGTTTGGCAACCGATGCGCAGCCTGCCACACAATCCTCCAAATTAGCTTTATTAGTTACATAATGTTCCTCTGAGGCCTCTGACATTTTCGCTCTCCACAAGAGGATTTACTTAATGAGCTGGCTGTTCCTGGCGCTCGCTTCACCAACCCTGCTGATGACCTCTGCCGAGTTTTACCCCACTTTGGAGATGCTCAACGCCTTCATTGTCTGATTGCTTATTCTAATTAACAGACTCTACGTTTCTGATTAAATGGCATGTATTAGGAATTAAATTCTGCTTCAAAATAAGCGTGGGATGTTTGGTAATTAATTTAAGTCTGCTAAGATAAGCATGTTTTTTTGGTAATGAATCATGCTGTTTTTAAATCCTAATGAAACATGGTGGCTTATTTTAGCTAACATGCTAAAATGTAGTACGTACACATGTAAACAGAATTGTAGTGCTTTAAATTTTAGGACGAGAAAGGTTTAACAAACACGAACAGGAACACTACGTAAAATGATTAAACATAAAACAGACATAAAAGAAAGTATATATCAAAAAAAGGTTTTATTTACAAATGTTAGCGCTACTGCTAAGAATTCATTCTGACTTCTGGGATTAGACATGAAAAGTAGTTTTGTTTTGTTGATGAAACATTCTTCATTTCACAGGACTTCCCATCATGTTCACCTTTACTTATGCCATTATTTATCCCCTCTTATATTGTGACTATTTCTTACATGAAATACAAAGGAGCTGACAGCCTCAGTTCCTATTCTCATTTATTATTCAGAGCAAAGAGCAGCATTAACATTGTTAAATTTTGTTTTCTTGTGTTCCATGGAAAGAAGTAAGACATATATGTTTAGATCAACACATGTATAAGCAAATGCTGAATATGACACACAAATAACAGAATTTTAATTATTGGGAGTGTTTAATATGTATGCTGTTCATTTCCCTTGTTCTTCCTCTTGCCTTTGTGTGATGTCTTGGGTATCTGACACCTGACACAGTTATCACTGGTTGCCCACCTTCTCCACCTGCCCAGGCTTCTCTCAGGCTTTCATTTAAACTGCTCTAGCATAAATACCTCTGCTCCGCTCCTCTGTTCCGTTGAGTAAGAAACAAAAAGTGTGCGCTCAGCCGGAGCTCCGGGGAGGAGTTCTGTTTAGCTCTGTTTTTTAATTAGTTTTTGTGTTGAAGTTTATACTTTGATCAGGCATTGTGTGCTCTGTGTCAGCTGTCAGCAGCAACGTCCCAACCCGAGACCTGGGATGGGGTTGGGATGTGAGTTTCTGTTTTCAGTTAAAAGAAAGTGGACAGAGTCACTGTAAGTGTGACCTTGTGACCGCTCCTGTTCACGAGCGCATTTTGTGGGACTGTGTTATGTGATGGTGATTTGTCATGACAGTGTCAAACTGATTGACTTTGCTCAGTGCGTATTATTTCTGCATGAGCTGTAATGATTCTGTAATTTCTGCATGAGCTATAATGATTTTCTGACTGGTTTATCTCATCAGTCTTAAAGGTTCAGTCATTTTCCTCTGTTGTGCAGGCTAATGAGGCAGTCATTTTAAACGTATACGCAACGTTGACACGATCACAGCATGAATGTAACAAAACTAAATATTTTTGCTTAGGTTGTCATTGTAGAAATGCTCTCATTGCTGTCAGCTGGTCGTGATCAGAACATGATCGAACACTGTCCTTTATAGCAAAGCCTGCCAATGCTTTCAACATGCTTTAAAGTTCCCATCAGATTTAAAATTCTGTCTTTCTAGTTTCATTATGCAAAGCAGAAATCTTTTTAATTTAGTCTAAGCGCTTCTCAAGCATGTCCAACTATTGACATTTTCTGCTGAGACGATGCGATTTAGTGATCATAGCAGTCATTTAGTTTGTTGTGTACTGCTAAAACAGAACAGCATGAACATTTCAAATAGACTGTTTGCATCTCTCCTGGTGCTGTTCGGCTGAGTTATCAAAAGTCACAATTTTGCTGACTGATTTTGCTGACTTTGACAATTCAGTACAAAACACAGTCAAAATGCTTGTGAGATCACTGTAGTGCCTTAGTGCCAAACAGAGGGGGGATTCAATGAATGTACCTTAGCATAGTTATACTGCCTGCATTCTCAACATTTGTATATACTTTAAGCCTTTAGATTTTGATTCCCAGTGTCACACGAATATTTTCAGAAATTTTACAGAACATATTTATAATGTGTTAACTGTAGCACCTCTTCGTGGGAAGTGGTATATACAGTGAGTCATGTTTAGGTTGCCTTTCAGCCCTATGAATAAGTATATCTAATAATCTGTGGATATGAGTCTGTCTTGATGCAAATGATTAATCTTTGTCTGTTGTATCTTTGTCTGTTGTATCTCTGTCTCTCTCTCTCTCTCTCTCTGCTCAATGTAGATCCAGTGATTATGGGACAACCTACACCAAGCTTAACCTGATGCCAGGGACAACAATCATAGTCACAAACTTCTACATTTGTCCCTCCAATAAGAAAAAGGTAAGAACACTATTGACATCTTCAAGATCCTTTCTAGGTCAGTTGTGCATTATTATCCTTTCACTGAACCATAGAAGAATTAGTTGGTGAAAGCTCATTTTCCCCAATATGCTGTCATTGGAGCATTATGATGTGATGTATGCACGTGATTGTAACTGTTGTCAGAACAGTGCACTTGCTTATTATATGATATTAATTATGTTTTCACCACATATGTTAATGAATGGGTCTGTGAGGATGCTAATTAATTATCATGCACAGACACTTTGCAATTAGCACTCAAATGGAAGTTATTGGCAGCAGTGCATGTTTAAGCACAGATCAGCGATTAACATGACTATAAAAAATTGCATTTAGGAGCTTCCATATGGTGCTTTTCACATCATAATATTAAATTATATTTAAATACAGCTAATAAATATGTCCTTTGTGTGCGTGTGTGTGTGTGTGTAAAAGAGAGGGAGAGGGAGAGAGAGTATAATTATATGTTAGGAGTTTAAGGTCATGTGAATTGTCTTTCCTCTTATGTAGATTGATGATAATGATCACCCAAGAGCAACTATGACATGTTCAAGCGTGTCAAACTTGTCCTAATAAAGTTTACAAGGTTCTCCTGCTCATTAGTAATCTCCTCACAGCAGACGTCATGTCTAAATAACTGCTTGCTGCTTATAAGTCTGGTTATGAGTCTGTTTATTGAGTCTGTTTCAAAAATCAGCTTATTATAAACACCTGACAATGAAAAAGTTTGCATAAAATAGGTTTTTTTTCAAAAAGTAAGCAGCCACATGCACAATACATGCACACATTGAATAAATTGCCAGAAGGATAGTAAAGATGTTTGTTTATGAAGCATAATCTGCATACGATGAAGAAGAAGAGCATGTAAACACACTCAATAATTTACCAGACTCATCAAAGCATATCTGTTGTTTTCAGCTTCAGTCACAATGCACTGTTTATAATTGATGTGAAAATTCTGAATGATATGCAGTACATTTGAGGACAAGGCTTATGTTTAGATGTTTGTGCCTACAAAGTAAATTGTACACGAAGTGATGGTACATCAGGGGAAACTTTGTCCTGAGTCAGACTCCTTTATCTTCCAATCTTGGACAAGCTCACCTGGACTGTCAACACAAAGAGTGTCTTGAACAGGGCAGTACAATGCATGTGCTTTCTGCTGTGTCTGGGAAAAAGCGGCTTTCATGAAAACAGACACTTTCAAGCTTCTAGGCTCAAAGTCTTTGATGGTACCGCTGTCTGGGGCACTTCCACTGAACCACAGAAACTGTTCTGAGAACAGCCAACACATTTGAAGTCTGATTCACAGAAATAATCATACTGCTGGACACTGGTTATCTCATTACTGTGGTATTCATCGTAATCACACACATCTTGCATCTCACTGCTTGTTTGCATTTTACATTTACACACAGTGTGATGCCGTTACTATACATATGGTCATATGGTGTGTACTGTCATGTTTGTTAGCTATATTGCTAAGCTCTAGTCGAATGCTTTGCAACACTCCACAGGTCACAGTACTACACAGTGTCAATCAATGTGGCATTAGAGTCCCAGCATAGAGGAGCTGGATCAAGCGCCACTGACCCAAAACCAGAGCGTCTGGCCCTCTCATTTCTACAGCACAGAACTCAACCAAGCGTGAATGAGAGGGCAAGAGACACAGAAAAAACTGAAAGACATAGCCGAGCTAGAACAAAAAGAGCTGCAAATAAAGCTGTCGATGACTCTCATATATCTAACCTCTGTTAACAGTCCCTAAGCGTAGATGAACAGTATCTTTCCTCAGTTTCTCATTAGAAATATTCAGTACTGCATAGCTGATGTTGCAGTAATGAATTCAGTAGTTCAGCGTTGGCTGGCTTCATTTTGTTAATTGCCTGCATGGTTCAGACAAAGAGTTTAAGCAAACAGTTTAATTTCAAATGGCATAAATTTCACTTCCTTTGTCCCGCATTATCTATTGGTGGAACTCCAGCAAGTAATTATTCAGGAAATAATGTGAGATTCGTCCCCACTGGAGATAAGAAGGAAGTTCATTAATGGAAAATGGCCTTTAAAATAAGACGGAAATGTGAAGTTTGTACAGTATATCAGAGAGCATGAAACAGACATTTTGTTAAACTTTGTTTCATATTAAACACTGTGTGGACATTTATGTTAAACAATGTATTTGTAACTGTTCTCCATTAACTGACAGTTATAAAGACGGGATACCTCAGAGACCTGGAGGTCACAAGCAAATGTTTTGCACAAAAATATTATTTTGTCATTAAAGTACTACGGATCTGTGGTTAAACAGCTGTACAGTACAGTATTTATCTTTCTACATGTAAGCGTCAAACTGTGGTGTGTTGTATTAACGGTGTATAGAGATGTCCACATTTTCAGCAGCTGCAGTCAGAACATGAGGCCTGAGATTACAATCATGTTGCTCAGCGTCCTGTAACAGAGTCAAAACAGATATGAGAGACAGTGGCAATCGTTGACATTTGAAAGTTTAATACATGGATTGGAAAGTAAGTGAAGCAAAGCAGCGCTTCGGCCTGGACAGCAGAATAGAAGCTTTCATAAGCATGACTGAGTCGTGGAAAAATGTTCCTTTAAGTGAAGTTCTCCAGCAGATGAAAAGAGTGATAAAAGCCGAGAGATGTTCACTTGATTCCTTATAGCTGCCTAATCTGTAAGAATTTAGTAAGATTTCTCACTCTGTGCTAATGAATTTTTAGTTGTATCTGGATTTATATAGACATGAACTTGTTTGAGAATTAATCTCCGTACCATATCATGAAAGATATTAAGAATGGACATGAAAGCCATGTGGAAGTCATTGATTGAGCAATAAATTAATCAAACCTTGTGTTGTATTTTTTGTTGTTGTTGCTGATTACTTAAGTCACTTACCAAAATAGCTAATTCATGATAGATCTAATATTTCAAAATATGAACACTGGCATTTCTTCACAACCATCTAAAATTGGCACTCAGGTTGAGAAAAATTATATTCTAGCAAAAATGCAGACCAATAAATGCTCTTTTGGTCCTAGACATGTTAAGTACTGCAGCTTTTTTATGGATCTTGTCCCTAAATGCTGAAAACAAAGATTTTTGGCTCAGCTTTAAAGATTAAGTAGGCAATTAAGAAGTCTTTTATAGCCCATCGTTTAGCCAAGTATAAGTATTACAAATTGCTTCTTTGGTCATGGACTCTTTAACTTGTAATGAGGTTTAGCGATGTGGGCCCATGTGCACACGCACACACAGGCAGCAAAAGAAAGCCCATAAACACACTCACACTTGCTTGTCAAAACTCACTGGTTTAGTGATGCCACAGTGAGCCATGGTTTTGCATCTGACCTTGCAGAGAGATCGATTGGGCTGATTAATGGCTCTGATTTATTTTCAGACACACTTTGCTCTGTGTTCTCTTGTCATCATTGCCATTACATGGAATTTGTAACAGGTCAAATAAACCAGTCTGACCTGATTTTCCATAACCAATCAATCAAAGATAAAACGGAGTACCTTCATGGTACTGCAGTGTCTGATGACCAAGACTGTATTCATAAAACCAGCACATGCATAATTCAAATTAATAATGCAGTGTTTTCATGCAATGTAGAATACAAAGGGTTTCCCATTGAGGCCTTGAGTTTTTGAATGAGTTTTCTTTGTCTTTTTCTTTGGTTGTCTCAAAGTCAAAGCTGCTTTGAGGCAATTTCTATTAAACAAAACGCTATACAAATAAATTTGAACCTAACTTATTTAAATTTAATCAGCATGCTCTCACTAACCCACTTTTTCTGTCATTATTTAAGCTTGGTTTTCTATAATTAGCTTTGCAGACATTAAATAAATGTGCTAATCTTTTTTAATACCCACAAATGATTAAAGGTGGCCATGCTTAGACTTCTGTGGTTTAATTTTGTACTTTTTAAATAATTTACATTTACAAATTATACTGCTAAACAAAAGTGTCTTGTGTGTATAAATTAAACATAAGCACATGTGGAGGAGTTTTGATTACAGCGTATGGAACAGTTACATGTGTTCTGCAAATGTTTGACCTGAGGTATAAATGACTACATGAGGGCTATAGAATTATAGGCTTATATAACTTACCAGTGCCATAGAACTAAATTTATACCACAATAAGCCTTTTATATAACTGATGTAGTACCACCATACTAAATGAAATTCCATTTCAAGATTTATAGTGTAATTTATGTGTGTTTATTTGCAAGCTGCTTTTTTCTTTTGTATATTCCTTACACCTCAACATTTACAAAATTTGGCTATGGACTGACTGCTAATGTCTGCATGGTACACAAGACTTTTACACCTGAATGAAGTTTAAATTGGCTGTGTCCCAATTATGCACTAGAAGTATGCACTTTTTGTGATGGGAAATCACATGCTTTTGAGTGTGTAAAAAAAGTGTGCAGGTTTTGGGGCATACTACAATGTCAGAAAAAGCATTTTGATACCACAGACGCCCTTGTCACATAGTCGTGCGCATCCTATCACCCTAAACCATCTGTCAATCATCCTGTCACAGTTAACATCCTGTCATACACATTCTACACTTCATTTCCACTACCCTCAATTCATTATCCCTCATTTACTTTAATTATATATCATTTACACAACCCCCCGTATCATCAAGACAAGAAGCAGCAGAATGTTGCAGAAGATCTGCCAGTCACAGATCTCTCGAGCTCTGCTGATGTTTTTGCATAATGATGCATGTAATAATGTTTAGCAAGCCAAACTTTTCTCCTTTGCAATTTTCTTGTCCATATTTTAATTAAATGCGTCAAGTTCAAAATGGGTTGCAGGTTAAATACATCAGGGAAAATGGTAAACAACTCTTTCTTTTTTAATTAAAGGTGTGATCTGGTGTATCTGGTATGGTGTATTAATGTAATCAAAAGAAAGACATGACAATTTTATTTATTTATTTATAGACTGACAGCCTCACATCACAGTCATCACGGCTACAATATGTAGTACTAATACAGCATATGCATATAGAAGCACACAGTTATGTGTCAGTCATTATTAATTACTTAAACCCTTTAATAGCAGTATTTCTCTTTTCCGTATGAGCTGGTTGTTTGCCAGTTGATTGGTCGATTTGTGTCTTTTTCTGACATTTACAATGAAAATGAAGGTTTGCCTTTTTAATAGCATTCATGTGATGTTTCAGTTAAATAAAATAATAAATAACATTCTCAAAGAAATAAAAATAGACACAAATAAGACAATTGCTGACATACAACTAGAGTTCAGGGATATTTAATTAAAGTGAAGAACATATACTAGATAAATCGGTTTCAGTAATCTTGGACCAGAAATGTCTGCATATATATGGAAATCTTTAACTTTTGATTTTAGACTTTGGTATATTGGCAAGTCTGATACAGTTTGAGACACCTCTGAGATTTCTTCTCAAACTCTTCTTCTCAAAAAGAGAAAACACTTATGAGATTAATAGTGATGAGTTTTTTTCTCAGTAGACATGTCTGAGGAGGCCTAGTTCTCCATTTGATCTATATTTAATCCCATTGCTGTCTAAGAGAAACAGAGACATTAAAGAGATCTCTTTTGTGATTATTTCCTATGGGACTTTGTATCTCGCATGTTTGTAGTTCTCATCCACACCACCATGAACTTCTCTAAATACAAGAGTTAGCACTTAAAATCACTGATGCACACTTTTTAAATATACTTGAAATAGTTTACCTTCCGGGGATGAATTTAACTAATGCTAATCTCACATACTATGTAGGACAGTATGTAAATTACAATTTTGAGATATCCCATTGATTGTGTCTGGCACACTAAGATAGATTGGCTGTGACTGAACTCATTTGAAAGAACGTTAAAGTAATTTAATCACACCTGGATAGCAGCCAAAGTATTTGGGGATAAATTTATTGTAGCTGAAAAGAGGTGATGGAGCTGGAAGATAAGTTTATACTGGCATGGTGTGTCTTTAGGGGCCTGCAGACGGATTGATCGTGTCTGCTCATGGCTGATATGAAATTTTGGCTGTAGTGCCTGAACTTGTGCACAGACTAGAAACTTTTGAAACATCTAATAAAGTAAAAAGAACACATGCTCTATCATACACACTTGTGCACATACACAGATCTGAATCACCTACACAATGGGGGCCAGAGGTCTGAGGCCCTTAAAATCAGAAGATTGGACAGGTGAGGTTTGTCTTGGTAATAAGAGTGAGTGGATTTGCTGTACAATCCCATAATGCAATGGTCCTCATCTGATTTCCAGCTGCTAATGAAGTACTTATAAATCAGCCAGTACTCGAGACTTAAAAGCAACATGCACAAACACTCACTGGAGTGTTTCTGCTGAGTCAACCAATAGGTAATTTGTCCTGTGTGAGGTGCCATAACACTGGGGAATTTGTTCTGATTTCCTGTGACAGATGCTTTGGTGCATTAAGGTCACACTTGCAGTATGTGGTTATGCTGCTGTTATTGTTCACTGACATTAACTCATTGAATCGTGTGACATTCGTGTTGTGGTTTTGTTCCTAACTGGTTTTCATTGTTATTGTTGATTGTAATGTTGATGCGCGAGAAATACTAGCAATTTATCTATTTGTGTACATACTGAGACTCTTCTTTGACTAATGATAGTTTTGATCAATGTTTTGGTAAATCTCTGTCTCTCTCTCTCTCTCTGTTTCTTTTTGTATATGTCTCTCTTTGTATGTTTATTATTATTTTTAAAGATGATGTCAGACAGACAGAGAGAGGGCCTAAAACTTACTGAAATGCCCCATCAAACAGCATTTGAATCTCTCTGTTAGGATAGTTCATATAAAATTGGGAATTGAAGTCTGTTGCTTGGATTGTGATGTTTGCAGTCCTCAGGTTGTCTTTAGCTTGATTTCTGGCACCTAATATTTTCTCAAGGATCTGTTCAGTAATCCTTTTCATCATAGCATTGCAAGTTTATAAAAGAACAGCAGCAGTCTGAATGTAATCTGGTGTCCATTCTCCTCGACTGTTTTGTGGTTATATAAACTGCTGGATTGAACAACCAGCTGTGACTAAAGATGACAGTTTTGATGTATGTGAGTGTCATTTTCCCGTTCTGCACCACAGGTCTGCTAACACTCTGGATTATTCCACCCCTTTCTTCCCTTGCTGTTGGCTCATCTCTCATTCTCCTCCTCCTCGTATCATGAAGACAGTTTTATTGAACGTTATTTAGGTTATGTGCCACACTTAACTTAAACACACGCATGGAATGCTCAAGCACTTTTGTTACCTGTCAATAATTTAAAATGTTTTATACTGTGTGTGTATGTGTGTTACTCAGTCCCATGCCACTGCTGCTCCTAATTGGGTTTACACACACATCTCAATAGAGGTACAGAACAAACAGACCCAGTTGGAGTCACATCCTTCATGTTTGTCTCTCTCACTCACACTGGCACAAATGCTGTGGAAGCATGTGTCATTTGTGTAGCTTCCTGTTGCTCCTTCCTATTACTGTCTCCTTACCCAGCATGCACCTTCTTTGTGAACATCTGAAGAATTTTAATGTCTCCCTTTAAACCCTCTCTGTGGTTACACATTTAGAATCAGTTTAAACCAACCCAGTCTCATTCTTGACCATTAAGCAGTGGACTAGAAAGCTGATCTTGGGAAATTGGCTCAGGACGGATGAGCACAAGTATGCTAATGATGGCCTGTGTGTGTGTTTGGAAAGGTTGATCCTCGTTGGTCATGGGGAAGCAGCGGTTTGTCTGCTGCTTTATAGCTGCCTTTTATCTAGCACGATGGTCATTAATGTGATATGTGTGTGTGTATGTATGTGGGTTTACTACCATATATTGAGGACACATTTGTACTCAAAAGTCAGCAAATCCTGACAAATCTGAGTAAAACCTCTATATGGGGATGTCCTCATTTGTAAAATTGCTATAAAATATAGTAGTTTTTTTAAATTGTAAAAATGCAGAAAGTTTTACTAGTTAGACTGTGGATCAGGGTTAGATTATATTGTTTATAACAAGCTGTATATAAAAAACAATAAAAGTCTATGTAATGCCCCCATTTAGACGGATATGTGTGTTTTCCTTTTTGAATCAGTGATTCTAATCCTTTTTTCCATCCTTTTTGAATCAGTGATTTCTTATTGACTGAAGGAATAGAGGTGTTGTTTCAGGTGTGTGTGTGTAGGTGTGTGTGTTTCAGAGAGAAAAAGAGAGAGAACTGACACACACACACACACCTGGAACAATGACAGTTGTTTCATATTCCTCATATCCTCTATTCCTTCAGTCAATAAGGAATTACTGATTCAAACAAGGATGGAAAACGATGTGTCCTCAGGGGATGACAGTACTTTTTGCTTTTAGAATAATGACGAAAATCACAAAGACTCTGTGACCTTCAAGCCCAGTTGTTAGCATTGTATTTTGGCTATTTGCGTGTGTGTGCATATTATGTTGAATATTTGATGAACTTGTGCAACTGTTTATTTAATGCAAATATGTGCCACTTCCCATTCCTTTGAAGACTGCAGTTACGCTCATTGACACACATGCTTAAGCTCACACACACATTGGGTTTTCATGTTTTTTAGTGGATTTGTAGTGGTTTTTGTACTGTACAAACTGTATATTCTATTTTGTATTATCTCCCAACACTTACCCTTCCTATAAACCTACCCATCACAGAAAACTTTCTGCTATTTTAGATAGATCATTGTGTATAATTTATAAGCTTGTATTTGGTTCCCATAACATAGTGAATACCAGAACCACACACACACTCATTCACACACTGTACTGACAGTCTCCTTTAAAATAAAAACACACACATGAGGCCACACATTCACACCTCAGTGATCTCTGATACATTGGGGATCTGTGCAGTCAAACCTGTCCTTCACGTTCTCATAACTAAAGCGAGAGTGTGTGCATGACAAATTGTTTGGCCTTGAATCTTGCACAGCTTACTGAATACAGCCATCTTGACAAAATGACTGAGCATTTATATCTTAAAATCCATCTTCCAAAAGCTCCCCCACATGCACTTTGTCTTTCTACTGCTCTTTTGCTCTCTTGCGCTCTCTCTCTCGCTCGCGCTCTTTCTCTCTCTTTCTTTTTGATAGTAAGACACTGCATAGATGCAAGGTGTCATGTTTTGCTGAAATGGATGTGGACATTAGAATTTGAAATAAACATGACAAATGCTAATAAGGGAAATCACAGTCTTTATGGGTAGACTATAAAATTATGGTAATGTTTTTATATTTGATATTTGGACTAGCTGTGATAGACTGATAATTGCAGTCTTAATAATACCTGTGTTGTTATAGCGCCACCTTTCTCTGAATCTCTCTCTTTTCCCTTCAAACCATTATACAAAAGAAAACCCCGGCAGCTTGAATTAGTTGAGGAACAAATGAGCACTTTCCACAAAACAACATCCGCTTCCTCTCAAACGCGGTGATTCGACTGAGAGCTGAAGTGTGAGTGTAAACCAGATCCTAGTTGTAACGTTGTAAAAACCAGTTGTAAAGTTAGCTTCTCACCACATGAATGCTTACTATAGTCTGAAATCTAAAAAAATATATAAAAAGCTGAAATAGATGAGGCTGCCAAGCGGCATGCCATGAAAAATTGGCCTATTTGTTACTGAATTGGAATTATTGTGCGTGTCTGTGAGGCCAGGGTCCAGACTGCTCTCTTCAAATGTCCAACCTGTCTTTCATTCACTCTGATTCCCTTTTTTTCTTTCTCTTTTTACCCTGTTTTTAACTTAACTGGCCTCAGGGCTCTTTTTAGCTTGTCTCCATTTGTTCACTTTGCTCTTTGGGTGGTTTCTTCTCTCTCATATTACTTTCTTCATGGACGAAAATGTTTAAAAAACAGTGTTTCTTCTGGAAACCAAACCAGCTCTGAGAACACTGGCAATTGTTTCCCAGAATCTGGGCCAAAACGTGTTTGGTGTGTTTTTTTTTTGTTTTTATTTGTTTTGTTTTGTTTCGTTTTTTGAATGTGGATTTGAAAATAGATTATTTGTCACCGTGCATCAATGTTATAAATTCAAAAGGTACCGTACTGTAGATGACAGCTTTGGTCTGTCGGATTTTGTCTAGCAAGAGTGAATGTGTTTTACATTGATTGGTTTCACAGAAGATTGTCTTCACTTGCTTGGTTTACATCGGTTGGGAAACATCTTTTAAAGCTGAAGTGAGTTGTTTTTTCTATGTTGTTTTCTTAGAAGTGTAAACACTGTGGCTCTTCTGTGCTAATAAAACATTGCTCTGAGCCTTGGAGGATCCCAGTCATCAACACCCGGCAGCATTGGGTCATGCATCAAGTGAATAACTCAAGCAGTTAACAAATAATCAATCTAGATGAAGCACAACTTTATGGAAGTGGATGAAAAGATATTTTTACAGTTCAGTCTGTAAATCATAGGAAGTAGAGAGAAGAAGAGATACCTCAGCAATAGCGGCTTTAAGTTCCTGACAAGCACTGTCATGACTCTCAAGTTAAGCGTCACATGCTTTAACATGTCTGGTTGAACATGCATTTTCACACATGCTACACGTGCTGGCTTAATGGGAAATGATGATAAACGTGCATGAATAACTCTGTCGTGCACATTTACACCTTTCTTCAGCACTAAAGACAGTCAGTCTTCTAAAACGTTGCTGTCTTGTTGAATCAGAAGACTGAGGGACGTGTTTGTCTCTGTTTGACCATTATTCAGGTCAGAATGAAATGCAGTTTGCATAAGGGTCCAATGGAAAGAGCTTCACATAATGGCAGTCCTGTAGACAGGCTGTATTTAAAACTGAAGTTTTGTCTCTTTGTAGTTCAAAGGACAGGCATCAATGATAAACTTGACAGTAATTAATACAAGACTTGCCGTCTGCAGCTAACTGCAAATTAAGGTACTGAAGATAACATTTATAGCTGTCCTGTTTGTGACATGGCAACTGAATTGCACTTTATAGTGCCAGGCTGTTTGTTTACAAAGTTCACAATAACAATTTGACAATAAAAATATAGAACTAAGTAGCAGTAGTCTAATAAAAACAGGGTATTGTATGGCTTTCTACACAAGTAAGAAAGGAATTGATGTAAGCTCCTTTGGTATGCTGGGAATTATATAATTCTCGTATGATATCCTTAAACTGGAAGTGTTTGTTTTGATTGTATTTATAGAGTGTATTTTTCTTGTGGATTTACTATATAGATATGGCTGTAGGCTGTATCACAACCAGAATGTGCACAAGCATATTTGCACAGACATACAGCTTTCCTCTGTTTCATGATCCATATTTGCGTCTCTTATTAATAATGTATTTGTATTTCTGTTAGCACAGTTTATCATACAGTCATCAGACTTCAAGATAGATAACAAGCATAGAAACAGCCAATACCATTTTTAATCATCTCTTTTATCACTTATGATGAGTGCTGTCAATGTCGCTGAATAATGGATCATATGTGTGCAGGGATCTGTTTGGATTCCTCCTGTATTAAAAGCCTCATGTGAGATGCCTGTGCTTGGACCTGTGGATATATTCTATGAGTTCATGTTATATGAACATGATCATGTAGAGCCTCTTTTGATGTTCTGCACATGCTGCAGTGAGCCCCAGGCTCTGTGTGTGTGCGCTAACCACCGCAACGCTCTGCGACTCGAGGAGAGAGACAAAGTCTCCAAGCGTCATACTCTGGCAGGGGGTCTATTTAATAATCTCCACTTTCAAAGGTCACAAACTGTTTTGCTGTTAAATTTAACTATTTAATATTATTTCAACGTTATTGGCTGCTTCATTATATAATTGTTCATTGTGAGACTGGTATGACCTATATCGCATTTACTATATAATTACCTCCTTGTGTGGTTTCAAAATCTTATTCTGCAGATCCTTTCAGAAGAAATTGGTGTTTTTTTATACTTTCGGGGGACTGTAGTGGTGTTGAATTTAAATGTGTGTGAAGTCAAGCTAGTACGCAACAGGGGAAGAAACCCTACACTGTACTGCAGTATCAGGGCAGACACTTTACCAGTCAGACCGATACAAAATACAAATATAAGGTAATATCACACAAATATGACATGAAACAAAATAAAAATGTTTGGTCGTCTGAAAAGTGAGAATCACAGGTCAGGCTGCACAGGTGGTACCTAGAGGCAGGGCCAGGTGTCCATTGTCTTTGTGATTGAGTCAGACTGGACCTGAGAACACCTGGCACACGCACAGTGGAATAAAACTCAGCGAATTTAATCGTTTTCAAACCATAATTTGGCATATTTTCACATTAAGATTTCACTTCTGATCTGCATTCTCATAAGCTACTCAGCAAGGTATTACTAGTTCTTAAGATCAGTGTGTGTGTGTGTGTGTGTAGCTAAGGAATGTGTGGTGTGTGTGTTAAAGAGAGGAAGAAAGAGAGACTAATTATCTATATATTTCCTATTCACATAAAGATTTACATCTACATTTTTGCCGTCCTAACTGCATGATTATTTTGTTAGTGGCATTTTAATAGTTGCATTATAATGGCCCTATTATGACCCTGCTGTTTGTACAGAGTGTGCACCCACCGGTTGAGAACAACTATTTATGCTTTATTTATACATAATGTATCTACTCAAGACCTCTATACATCCATGTATGTATAGTTTATGTATCATTGTGCCCTTGTTATAAGCTATACATAGGCTGTATATGCTTCATATTTAGGCAGCTTACAGAGAACTGAGAATCAGCATGGTGAAAGAGAGAGAGCGAGAGAAGAAAGAGAGCAGTAAATGAGACAGATAATATAAATGAGATCAGACAAGTGCAAGAGAGAATGAAAGATGGGAAATTGACTTTGTTGTTTTTTATATTTCCCTCACTTCTCATCAGAGAAACTAAGGGTACAGAATCAATGTAAAATGTTCACTTCTCCTAATGGTTGTCCAACTCTCTGAAACATCCTCAGAGTGACCTTCACCCTCGTTGTGTTGCTGGGGGCTCGATCAGGACTCCAGTACACCCAAACACACTATACGTCAATTCAATATTTCAACAGCTCCAAATCCAGACGAATCAACAGCATCATGTGACATGAATTATTAGTCATTTCATTTAGAGCCGGACTGTCTGACAGATACACACACACACACACACAACAAGCACTCATGCGCATGACTTACTCTAAGTGCATATTTGCAGCTGGCAGTAACATTTGTCAGTATAATGTTTTGATATTTGTTTACAACCTCAGGTTACCGTCAGTGCACATACTGTGTTACACCCTGTCACTGTTTCACTGCACCTGAGCAACGTACAGCCTACAATGACACCTTATGACCTGTCATAATATGTCATAGCCTCCTTCCTGTACACTGTAGTACTACCCCACCTGCCATAGTCTGGCAAAACATGTCTCTTATGAATAATGCATATGCAGCTGTCTTACTGACCAATAAACTAACACATAAGAAATATGCATAACACAGGGTATTAGTATGCGCTATGAGACTCCCCACCAGACAAAATAAGACAGACCCCACGTGTGTTTGGACACAAGTATGTGGATGTTTTCCATAACAATGCTATGCACTGGTGCAGAAAGCAGCATGTGACATGTATTTGTGTGTGAGGAGGGGAGTTATGCCTCAAATGAACAAAAGGAGGGTGATGTTCCAGTAGGGTAAAGAAGGAGGGGCAAAGAAGAGGACAATTTGGAAGGAAAGGAGAACGAGAGGGAATTTCGGAAGGCACATGAGGGATGGGTAGAGATGGGCCGGTAGATTACAAAGCTAAATTAATAGTAGAGATGAGAGCTTATCTTAACACATTTATTTGTAACAAATCTCTCGCCACAGATGGCTAGACATGTTTGTTTTGCAAAAGATTGATGGTCTGGGCTTTCACGATTGCGTCTGCATACGTTAAGCATTCCATTACATCTCTTATCAGGATTAATGAAGGTAAACGTTTTCTTTTAAATACTGTGGTAAATCTACAGGGTGGGTGAGAAGTATTAAAAATTGGTAATAGTTCATATTTCTAATACAAATTTATTAAAAACAAAATGTACATGTACTTTATAACAGGAAAATGAAAGCAAATCTTTAAATTTAAGCATCAGTGGCTTTAACCAGTTTCCTCAAACGGCCGGGGATGGAATGTCTTCTGAAGGAAGTCATTTGGGATATTGCTGAGAACCTCTCGTGGCTGATGTCTGTACTATGGACATGGGAAATATGAAATCCTATTTACTATCATCTATTTAGAGCCTGTTTTCATCATGACTCTGGTGATACTACAAGTTCTATAGCCAATTTTTAATGCCTGGTTACTTTTCACCCACCCTGTATAATACAATTTAGTGGATGAATAAGTGAGGATACAATTTTTTGGTTTGGAATAAAATCCTAAAATATTACACAGATTTATTACCAAGATAAAAAAAACCATTTGGATAATTTTATTTGGATAATTTTATGACTGTGTAATGGGAAAGAGAGATACATTACTGTGTATACATTATAAAAAGACTCATTTTCTCCACACTGCAAATTAAGCCCCAGATCCAAGCCAGTTATCCTAACTTCTCCTGGTGAAGCACATGAAATACATTCTCTCAAAACTGAGAATTTTTTTGGCCTCTGCTTTCCTTCATAGAAGTTGCGAACATGACTCAATCAAGTTAACAAGCCTCTAGAGGAGTGACTCATACTTTGAGTTTAACGAGAGGCAAATTTTGTCATGAGAATAAGCCTGTCTTAACTGGAAAAGGGGGAATGTGGCATCATTTCCAGTTTAAGCATTTTTTCATTACTTCTGTAGTCAGAGTAGGAGCTGCAGAGTTATTATTACAGAACAGAAGTGTGTTATGGTGCTGTGCCTCACTGTGCCAGACTTCACTGTGTTTTACTGAGTTTAAAAACATTTCATCAGCTCTCTATCACCATGTTAATTAGCCTATTCCAACTGCATAAAAGCCCTAGATGACCTAAAAAAAACAACAACTCATTATAACAGCTCTGTGGTGGCTGTGTCGCCACAGAATTTCTTCTTTCATTTTATTTCTGCTTCCTGACTGAAACTTATATTCACTTTTCAAAGCAATTGTTACAAAGTAAAACTCAATATACATAAATTCAAAATATAAACTAAAAAATATTATGTAAGTCTGCATGCATGATTGCTTTCAGGTGTCAGTGCATGTCTGTGCTTTTCGGCAGCAGGGTCATGATCATTCGCAAAATCTGCTGTGTTTAAAACAGATGAAATTTTTTGCTGTGTAATCAGAGTTTTGATTATGATGTTGGTTCAGTTAAAAGCAGTTTACAATATTGTGGGGCAAAACAATCAGAATTTGATTCGTATTAATCCAGTTACATACCATAAATAACCTGAATACTCTTTGTTTGACCCTTTCTTGATTCATTTATGAGTAACATTGCATTTATAAGGAACTATGACCTTCTGCTCTCAGGTATACTTAAGGCTAAGAGTGGTTCATGTAACGCTTAAGGACAGAGGAACATGAAAGTTGCATTGTTTTTCTCTATTTTCCTTACTTTATATCATCTATTTCCTCTCACTCGCTTTTTATCTGCTCATTTAAAATTCAGCAGCTGACAGCGAAATATTCAGAAGGTGAAAAGGGTAGATGATGTTTAAGGGAGTGCTGAAGAGCTTTAAAAGATCACCGTCTAAATATTTCAGTTAAGACACTCTTCCTGTACTAGTGGTGTGACAGACACACAAAAGGACTTGCACACGTGCACACTGTTGAGGTGGCTTTGAATTTGATGTGGCTTGACACACATCAGTATCACACTGCAGCATGGTTCTCTAATCTCTCACCATGTGTCCAATCCTCTTATTCTTGATGTGGTATTTCTCTGTAAACCAATTCAATATGACACAACCCAGACTGCAACAATATGTGATAGCAGCTTATCTAACAAATGTCAGAGCCTGTGTCATGCCCTTATCAACTCAAAACGTTGAACTACCTTATGTAAAGGGGTTTGAAATACATTCTGCATGCGTAAGTGACTGTGCATCTCAGCATTTATGAAAAGTAGCAGTATATTACACTCCTATTATCTTATTACTTTATTATTACTTATTATTATCTCATTTTTAAGCTACCTTTGTTTCCATTTCCATTTATGCATTTGGCAGATGCTTTTATCCCAAACCTCTTACATTACAGTCAAGGTGTTCTCTGGGAATCGAACCCACAACCTTTGTGCTGCTAACGCAAT
Organism: Botia kubotai; assembly: GCA_036877585.1. NCBI lineage: Eukaryota > Metazoa > Chordata > Actinopteri > Cypriniformes > Botiidae > Botia > Botia kubotai. The sequence continues at coordinate 28,151 of JAZGTI010003464.1, forward strand.
ATTCTACCAGCTGAGTTACAGGAACACTACACTGTAGTGTTTCCATTCACTACAGCATTTATCGGAACAAAAAAATTCACAACTGTTCTTGTGTGTTTCTTTGATATGAAGAGAATTAAAGATTAACAGTGTGTAAATTTACATGACCCATTCATTAAGTGATATGGCTTGCTGGACCTCGAGCGTCTTTCCTCATTAAAGATCCACAGAGCTTGAAGGCCATTACTGATACAGCTCTCACAACACCTGCTAGATGCCTCATTGGGCTTCAGTCAGTGTTTATAATGGTTAATGTCTCTGAAAGATAAAGAGTCTGTTATAGCTGAGAGGTAGTTTGCATTAGCTTAGTTAAGCATAAAGGCAGACGGTAAAAAAACAGTTCAGCCATTGGTACTTTAAGCACAGGTGCGAGTTATGCGTATCACAACACATGCATATCACAACTATCCCAAAACATGCTGCTTATTTATTCAGAATAATTTTACTATGAGTAAATGAGTTAAATTTCACTGTATAAAGGTCCTATGTTTCCTATTATTTAAGTACATGAATAATAGTAAAAATGTAGCAAATCAGTGAAAATGGAATTAGTAAAAACATTGTATTTGTAGTCCACCCACACTGTTTTAAGAATATTATCAGAATTGGCAAGAGAAAGGATTTTACCATCTTTAGTGCACTATAAATAGAAAAAGCACACAAATAATGCCTGACCAAATATACTTAGCAAGACAAACATCAGGCCTAACAATCAGGAAAGTATTGTGTAAGCCTAATGAATCTTGGTATTCCCCCTCCCTCTTTTATGTGCAATTGATTACATGCAACAGTGGGGAAGAGGGATTATGAAGATTTACAGATAAACAGCAACGTTGGCACTTTCAGGCCCATAAAATTCAGCAAAACATTTGTGCAACACCAGCAAGCATTAATGGCGCATTACCTTGACAGGAGGACATGTTCTGTTTATTTGAGACACCCTTGGCCAACAAGAAGGGTCAGAATAGGGACGAGTGGACGACTGCGTATGAACTGCTAAATATGGGCTTTTTTTTTTAAAAAATTGTTTTTAACCCTCCAATTAACCCAATGTGAAACCCCTGTAAAGGAACAAACCTGGAGATCACAATAGTTGTGATGGATGTATTTATTTATTTACTTTTTAGTTTATTTTGCTTCTCATTGTTTTTCTATTTGCCTAGTGAAACTGAAATTTTGTCAGCCTGCCAGCTGTACTGTAAACGAGCTGTTATTTTTTGTTTATAAATGTGCTGTTGTGTAATGCATATTCAAATAAGCAAATTTTGTGTGTATGTGTGTGTGCATGCGTGCAGCTCTCTGTATGTTTGCGAGTGTGCTGTGCCTCTCTTCTGAGATTTGTCCTAAGTTTACTCTGAATTTTTTGTGGCACAATCAGGATTTGTTTCACAGTAGTATTGGCCAATATCTTCCCTGGCAATGTTAGCACGGTGCTTTTCCGGAAATCAATAATGGACAAAAGATGAATGAGGGCAATTATGATGACAAAAAAAGAACAGAAGAACACTGGGTCTCCAGAGGTCTGCTATTCAAAACTGGCTGGCAGAGCATGGAGAAAAAGAGACCGTATCATTCAAACATATAATGGCTTCCGAATTCCTGTTTTGGTCTGAATCTGTCATGCCATTCCCTGTTTGTGTACATGTTCAAAGGCACGCATGTTCTTTGCTTGAGATCCTGCCCTCTACATCCCCTATGTCTCTAACTATTCTTGGATTCTCTAACTGATCTCTTAATAACCCCCTCTCATTTTCTCAATGGGTGAGTCCAAGTGAAAATCAGAACAGTAATCACTCTGAAAGAGTGTGGGAAGAGAAGCATCGTACTTGCATGTAAAATACCAGCATGCATGTGTATATATGTGTTTATTTTCATGTGCACCCCCTGCTGCTTCCCCTCCAAGTACTGTCATTTTCTCTGTGGGTTGCCAGTGCTGTGGAGGAAAAGTGATAAAAAAGAGAAATAAAGATAAGAATAGAGGGAACGATAGAAAGAAAGTGAGAGAGTCAAATAGAACAAATATGGTGTAAGATCAGTGATGGTAACTTCAGTGTTTATACCCCCATATCTGTGAATTGGTTCTATTTAAAATGCTCATTAAACCTGCCAGATCAAGCCAGCATGTTTGAGTCTGGTTAAATCATTATGAATATATCTGCATGAAAGCAAGAGGAACAAGACAAAAGAGATTAGTGAGATAAGAGAAAGGAGTAGATGAGCCACATATGGTAAAAAGCAATATTCCTTGACAAATATTCGAATCCAAGAGCACTGAGAGATGGATATTCTGTACATCTAATATGGACCCAATAAGGTCTAAGATCTTCATGACCTTTGTTAAAATAGGCCTTATAAATGTGATAATGACTCACCCTTACAGGATTACAAACTCATCTTTGTATGATAAGCACTTCTTTAAAAACATACTCTTGTCACATACTTGCTGCAGTAGTGCTGGGTGACCAGATTTGGGAATATAATGGATGTATGTAAGTAAAAGCCTGACAGCTAAAAAACAGAACATATTTACATTAGTTGATTGTCAGGACACTCCTCTTGAAATCGAGACATCTGGTCACTCCAGCCTTCAGACTTCTGGCAGCCTAATTAATCATCTGATTGAAGGAGGCATGAACTTCTACGATATAGTGTTGCATAGTCCAGAATTATAATGGGCTGTGATGCCAAGTACAGGTACAGTAATCAACCTGAAATCGACCTCGGACAGGAAATGACACACTGTGCACACCTGTTTAACTGATGCAAACACAACCATGCAGTACATGCTGTACCTCCACCTTTTAACCCCTGACTATGTTTGGCTCCAGTTGGTCTCCCTATCTCCATGATGCTGCTATAACTTTAATTACATAACATAACAGATAAACAGACTGTACAGCTCTCCTTGTGATATCTACAGTGATGTCAGGTTTCACAACAAAATAGCAGCATTAAAAGATAAGAAAACAATTCAGCAGCATAATCAGATGAGAAATGCTACTGCCTTAAAAATTTTTATCTTGGTTTCTGTTTTTTATATTTCTTTTGTAAGAGAAACCCTGTGTTGCGCTACTGCTAGTGGTCTAGCGCCTAGCGATTGAGTAATGCCATTGTATTGTGTCCTCAGGGCCACTGTACATATGTCACGCTTTATGTCAAGCAG
>JAZGTI010003465.1:0-31346 GCA_036877585.1 Botia kubotai
AATAAAAGCTTCATGCTGTATTTTCAAAAACAGCAACAAACTGTAAATTTCAACAACAGCAAGACACTGTTAATTTAACAGTAACTTGCTGGCAACTGTGCTGCCAGTTACTTGCTGTTTTTTAACGGGACAATTTTTAACAGTGATAAGGTTGTATTAACTACTGTTAACATATTCAAAATCTAATAATTAAATTAAAACTGATGACATTAAGTATATATACATTGTTTTAATACTAAAAATGTAGTAAAAGTACACGTAAAAAATAAAATGTTTTGAATATATTGTATATTGTTAACTAATGCTAATAAATACAACCTTAATGTAAAGCATTACTGCTAAAACTTATGTGGATTCAGGTAAAGAAAAAAATAATATAATAAAGTAAAAATAAATAAATAAATAAATGGAAAGTTGAAAAGGTTATCAGAAGTAGCTCACAATGAGGCATGTTTGAAACCGGTAGGTGATAGGACTCATTTCCTGTGAGCAGTGCTGTGTTAAACACAAGCTCACTGAAGCCATGAGCTCCTACTGTTCTCGGGCTGGAGTGACTCGTGGGATGGATGGGTTGATTAAATCACTCTGTGGTAAGTTTTAAACAAACCACACAGGGGGTATTAAGTGAAGCATTAATAGAGAAATTCATTCTCATATCCTTCAACATTTAAAATTAGAAGCAGTTTTGCTTTTGTTTTCTGTTTCTAACCACATTTGCCATTTTTATTCCTAGAACTGTGTAGATTTTGCAGCAGAGAGCCTCTTATTTTTCTTATAAAACCAAGATAATGATAAAGGGGTGAAATGGTATAGTGCAGGTGGGCGGTATAGTTGATGGTATAGTTCCAGGCGACGCTGGAACAGAAAGTTTGGGAAGTGAGAGAAAAAAATCCACACGGAGTATGCAGTATACATGGAACAGGATTCTGTCCTTTTAGGACACAATAATGATAATACATGACTACACTGTGTCCTGTCACATCGTACCTGCACTCAGCTTTGCTCCCTCAGGAAACACGATACCTAGACACACATGTCAGTTAACATGGAGATACAATATCCAGCCTGTAAGAAACTACAATACTGCTGCAAGCCACTGGCATGACAATGCAGCTGTTTGCTCTGGGCAACTCTATGATTCTAGTCACTGATCTCAATGATCTCAGTCACTCAGTTCATGGAGAATACAAAACTGAGCTGAAGACCAATGCCAAAAAGCAGATAGATGCTGTACGGACCGTTAAAGGGTGTGAACGGATCATCACATTGAGAGAAATATATGATAACAATGTCATATGTTCTGTTTAGTGTCTGTCAAGTCTCCAAAAACTATACTGGCTGTATTTATTCCTATAAAACTGTATGTAGGGGTGTGTGTTTGACTTTTCATATTACAACCTCTTGGACATATAATAATGTTTTCAGAGTTTGGAAGGATCTGCAGTAATGACCATGTTCATTACAGTTCAATGCAGCATTTAATTCATTATGAATAACTATAATAATAAATACAATAGGAATTGTACGTAATACTATAGCAACTGTCACAGCTGCTATTATTAAATTATCCTAGCCGTATGCTAAAAAACAGCTAAAAAATATCCACAATATGAAAGTTATTCTCAGGATAAAGTAAATGTCTCTCGGTTACGTATGCAACCTCTGGTTTTCTGAGAAAGTTGGTTTGATGTTATGAGGAACGCCCCCAGTGTGCCCACTGTCTGAATCTCATTTAAAAACACTAATTCACCCACAGTAGTGCTTGATGCACATTGAGTGCACCTGCGAGTATATTAGGCCAGTGTTCCCAACCTTTTTGAGCCACGGCACATATTTTACATTAGAAAAATCACAAGGCACACCACCAAACAAAAATGTCACAAAATACTGCCCTCTAGTGGAAGTGAATGTAATTGTTCTGCCAATCAGGTGAAATTGGATAATCTTCCAAGGCACACCTGATGATTTGTCATGGCAGGCAGTGGTTGGGAAACACTGTATTAGGGCACCAGTGGAAGATGTCAACTTTTGAGGTCAGTACAAACAGACTGGCTTAATAAGACATGAGATTCAGACACCGGTCACCGGAGGCATTCCCCGTAGCGTCATAACAGATGCAGTGTCAAGTTTCCTCACAAGGGAACCATTGTTGATTATGCCAGATTTTATTTCAATAATAAAAACATTGCTTGCTTATAGATGGCTAGCCTTGAGTCAGGTTTATTAAACAGAAGAATAATCATTCTTTTAATGGGAGCCTTCCTCCATAATGAGTTTATTACTATAATCAGCCCCCCAGCCCAGCCTCTCAGGCAGCTTCATGCAGTTTAGATTAAGTCTGCTAAAGTGATAAAGGAATAAAGTAAGCAAAATTTAATTATATTCATTAATAATCCCCACATATAGTTTAAACGAGAAAGCAAGCCAAATTAAATGAATAGGCCAAACAAAAGCAAAGCAAAATATCTACTCCATGTACTGTAGATGCGTCAAGATATTTTATGATTACGTAATTTTATTATGGGCTGCTTTGATTAATTGTTCTTTTTGCACCATTATCTGCATAAATGAAGTGATCTTTAATTTACTAAAAGGAAAAAAATAAATATTTCTTCTTCTTTTTTTAAATAAATTAACCAAAACGTTTATGAATAAAAATATCTTGGATTATTCTGCAAACCCATGAACAGATTGTTCTATAAACCAGCCATGTACTCTACAGTTACTTTATCACAGGAATTCAGATTCACACAGAACTAAAGCAAACTGAATTATAAGGAACATAAAATAAACCCCATACACACGTTACATGTACCATACAGCCACTGTCACTGTAGCTTATGGAAGACTGGCTCCATTTAATTCCAGGCAAAAGCACTAGAATGAGAAAACAAGGCACATCCAGCAGATCACAGGAGTCAGAGGTATCAAAGGGGTAAAAAATCTTAACCGGCTCAGTCTGTAAGGGCAGATAAAAGTCACTTTCATTAGTGTCAATTTAAAAAAGAGAGACGGCCACTAGCACCCTCTTAACTTAATGGAGTATTTTCATACACTTCATGTGTCTGTGTCTTTAAAAGCCTTGCCTCCTATCACATCATTCGAACAGATGATTTATAGAAGCAACAGGACAAACAACACAAGCCACAACCAAAAGGTCTACACTGTGCATATTCTTACGTGATGACTAGTGGACTCGTCAAAGTTATTATGCTCAGGTTATTGTACAATAACTCCCCATTACCCTTTGCAAATGGAGCTGTAAAGGACTCGATTGACTGCAATAAGGCAATGAGCAAGTGTAGATGAGGCACTGGGGGTGAATAGGTATGTGTGATAGCTCTCAGGCAGTCAGAAAAGCTTCAATTCCACACAGTGAGATGAACATCAGGCGTTTCTCTGCCTCTCTCACTGTTCCCCTGAGACTTCCTCCTCCAACCTCACACTCTCCTGGCCTGCCGAATGCAACTCTGACAGGATTCAACTGACACACAAACACACACACCTGCTTATATGCTCAGCCAAAGATATTTAACTGTCTCTCATTAACACAATTAATGTAAAATAATTTGAATAAACTACCAGTCAAAAGGATACACATGAAATTATGTTCTGCTTATGCTGAAAATACAGTTTGCTTTTGTAATTTACAAAGCAAACCAAAATTCACAACATAATGGAATTAAACTACAACAAAATTATGAAAACATAACACAATTGAATTAGGCCACGCAGTTTAGTGGGGCATCTGGCCCCTAGTGTGTTGCAGCTTATTTTATTGTGCTGTACACCTTACCATGCTTAAAAGCATGAAATTGGTTTGGTAGACAAATATACATTTTGTAAATGTGTGTGTAGAATGATGTTTATGCTAAATTTTCATTTAAAAGAAAAATACCTTTTTGAAATGGCCAACATTTGTGGGAACTCCTTCAATACAGTTTGAAAATAATCCCAGGTGGATATCTCGTGAAGTTTGTTGAATGAATGTCTAGAGCAATGATACTCAACTTCAACAACTGGGCCAAATAGGAAAATTCTTTAGAGCATGCAAGACAAAGCAAAATATTTTTTCAACAAATGGCTTCTAGCTACATATAACCGTTCAGTGTCACGGTATATATGTTTACCATATAACCACAGATTTAAAGCATGGGCCATAACTTAAAGACAATAGGGCAGTGCATTGCACACCACAAATATAACAAAAATGACAAATAAATGATGTATAATGATGAAAGAATTTAGTATTGTTATATATCATAATTTTTTCACTTTTTCATACATTGGCTTGCATGTGGCTTATTTCTCTAGATTCCATTAATACAACACATGTGAAAGTTTAATATTAAATGTTACTTCTATTGACAGTTCCCTCCTGTCAGTTTTCACAAGTAAAGCTGTCAGTGTGATGCCAAATTTACTTGCGTCTCCATTTTCAAGGTCAGAAACTACAAGAAGCTGTCCAAGCAGGTTTAGGAAAGGACGAATAAAGCAAAGCACTGACCCCTTGTCTCAATGAATGAGATGACAAAAGCATTCATTATTCACCATGCACTGTGTTCAGATTAGATCATGACACACCCCTAAAATGTGCAATGTCCAATGAATCTGGCACATGGGACTTGCTAGTTCTCTCATGTTTGGTCTGATTCAAGCCGCAGAACTTGTAGGCGTGTCAATTATCAAACATTATCAAACAGGTAAGACATCTTTTATGTTTCATGTGCTGTTAAAATACCAGAAGAGTAATTTTACAGCTTCATAAATTTTAAGCATAACCATATATGAATTTCTTCTCTAGTGTGACTTTGTTGCTCAAAGTTGAGCAGTGTGTGGATCACTCATGTGGACCACTCACTCAAGTGATTCATTGAGCTCAAATATGGGTTTTGTAAACATTAATTATTTAGTTATTGAGTGCATAGGTCTGGGATATGAAGAATCCCTGAGTAGATTAAGTAGATTAGAATTACATTGACATGAAGTAATAGAAACTGCTATTCAACAGGAAGCAGACTGGATACCTTCACACTTGCAGAGTTGTGTTTAAATACATCTCTGCCCCAGAGGAGAGGCAGCTTGTTTAGATGCTCTTTCCACACATGAGAAGGTGGAAGACTGAATGCTAAGACATCTCGTTTCCACAAACGCTCATTCTGACTGCTGTCAGGGCGAGACTGTCAGTGGAAATATTTTCTCCCTCAGGAGCTAGTTACAGAACAAACAATATAAGCCCAGCTACCTTAAAATGGCATAAACAGCCATCTACTTGAGCCTCAGTACAGTAGGAAGCCCTTTAGTAAGCGCATTTACTGAGTCAACAGGGGCAAATAAAGCATGTTTTCATATTAAAGTTATAGTAAGAATCAACAAACTGGATTTCCTAGCAAACTCTGTATCAACGTCGATGGACACCTTATTTCTCTTTGAAAATCAGAGGTGATCAATACATTACTAGGTAAAAGTGGTATTACTGTAGTAGTATGAGTAAGCAATTAGTAAGCTTTATTGTTACTCTCATAAAAATGTATTATGGATTCAAGCCTCATTTAAGGCAAGCCTCCTTTAATGTTTACTTCCACTTCCTTTCTCTTCCTCGAGGCGCTTTACAAAACACAGGCAAAAAAGTTCATCAAGACCACAACAGACTATTAATCCAATTCATCAACAATTATAGCAAACGTTTTAAAGACAATAAGTCTATTGCACAGTCCAGGGTGAAGGTCCAAAAAAGATCTGAATGTGTGCAATCCATCAGTCCAAGTTAAAAGTTAGTAAAAGTGGAATAGATATACTCTGCCTAAGCATATGCTAACATGTGACGTGCATTACTGTGCCACGAAAGTCCATGATGGTCTTACCGACCAAAGACGCTCACCAACTTAAACAACCATTAACAGGTAAAGCTAATAAAGTCCATTGTGCTGAACTGTGTCACATGAAAACAGTTCACGTGTATTCAACCAGAGAAAGGCCAAAAGACAACAGCTAGTACAGTAAAGTACCATAACCCTAACTTGCAGTAAAAAAATAAATAGCATTTTAAAATGGTAGCCTGTATACTGAACTATTATATAAATGCATTTAGTTCTATAATTAAAACAGTTAAGTGCTAGACAATATGGTGACATCACAATAAGCTCTTGATAGCATTATCTAGTATTTTCAAGAGCATGGTGATCGCTTCACAGACAATTTAAATTGATGACTCATGTAATTAATGTGAAATCTGAAGAGTGCTGTGGAGGGTGCTAACAAACACTTAGCGGTTCTGTCATATTGCTGGTAAAAAGAAATAAGAAAAAGAAATGAACAAAAAATTCCTTTTTTTTCTGGCAAAACCCCTATTGTTACTTTAACAATACCGGCTAAGGTCTGAATGCTCTCACCATACATCCCATTGCACTCAGCCTAGCTGGAGAGTTTAAATCAACACTTAGCTAAAGTGAAATCTCAGTGAGAGAGAGCTTTCCCAGGTGACTGTGCAGCATCAATAATGGCCTTGTTTGGGGCCTGGGGCAGCACTGCCTGTCGATACAATTCGCTTCTGCCTTTTCCGGCTGCCAGGTCCCATCTGGGGCCCATTCATGATCGCAGGCGGCGTGCACCTTTCACAAGCCGTTCATCTGTAAGACGCTCCCTATGTCCAGCTAGTCCTCTGCCCCCCTCACCCTGTCCTTCCTGTCGACTTCCATGTTCACTGTGACAGCCACTGAACTGTGTTCCTGTGAGTCAGACTGAACTATAATGGTTTGGGTAAAGCAAAACTATTGCTGTCACTCACGTCAGAGCCCTGCAGCATAAACATCCTGTATAACTTCACTCATTGAAAAAATATTTACTGTTATTCAGCGCTTATTTATTCAGGCACTGAATAAAAATTCAGACACTGAATTTAAACCCACAGTGGGCTAATGTACAAAAAGCAGATTTTGCTGGAGGTTTTTATAGCCAAGATACCCAAATTGTCATGTTGTTTTAAATTCAACATGCTCTATTAAATGGTGAACTGAAATGGTTTGGTATATTAAAATGTTAACTGCACTAAATCTGATCACTCCTATTCAAACAATACTTTATTTCTGGTGACTATCAAAGAGTATTTGTGCTGCTGTCATGAAATACCAATGAAATATCCCATCTTGTTTCATCATGATGTGAATGTCATGTGCTACAGCCATCCTGCTGCCTGGACATGCATGATTCATTCGTTTAAGACAGTGATGACCTTGATCTCATCTCTCTTTCTCCTGTGTCTCTATTTCTCTCTGTTTTCTTTTTGTCTGTGTCTCTCTCTCCCACAGCATCACTGCTCATCCACAGATACACTTTGGATGAATCACCCTTCTAATTTTTTAGAAGGGGAAGTCAAGGCAGCTGTTTTTTCACCACTTAGAAACAATGAGAAATTAAGCATTTGTTTAGTGATGATGAATAATTGAGTGGAAGAAAATGTGTAATGTTCTTGCAACACTGAATATTATAGGATGAGAGTTGGAACAAAGACTTTATGATGATAGTTTGATAATAGATCATGTATTTATCTCAAAGAGCCATCTGAACATAAGATGCTTAGATGCACAACATTTACAGAAAAATGTGCATAAAAATGATGCATTGCTTTTTAATGAATAAGGATTTCTTTTCATTCTTAACATTTTCGTGAAGGTTAATAGTCTTAAATATTGGCGAAAATCCTAGAGATCCTAAAAAAGAGTAGCGTAATAGTTTTTATTATTTTAATCATGATATTCAGACTAATGCTCTGTTGACCTAATCTGAATTGCAAATGGTCTCTGATCTCTCCTGAGGAAAGAGGCACCTTCATGCCTCCTTTATCACAAAAGCTGCAACATTGTGCATAATAATCGTAATTAAATTTACGTGAGATTTAGGTAAATTCAACCAAATATTTAGCATCTAATGCGTATTAGTAGAAATAAATTGAGTCGTTAAAAAAACATTTAACAGATTTTTTATCACCGCCGGTCTGCATGCACAGTATTGTGGGATATCATAGGAAGCAAAGAATTATTGACCAGAAAGGTTGACCATGTTGAAACACGGTATGCAGTGTTGTTATGCAGTAATTAGGTTATTGGTCACTTAAAGAAATATTAACACACCTCTACTCAATGGGTTTTGGTTTCATTCATGTTTTTGGTTTAAATGGTGTGGGAAGGATTACAGTTTTAAATCCTTAACTCTTAGTATGAGCAATAGTCTAGAAAGTCCTTGACAAGCACAACTTGTAATTATAAAACAGACATAAGAACAGTTATATAGCAGTACCCGACTGGACAGCCACTACACTTGGCTAAGGTCACTGTAAGTACCTTTATAATATTCTATATATATTTTTGTCAAGCTCATACATCATAAGAATGTGACAATTGAAAGTTTTCAATTAAAATGGTGTTAAATATAGCTTGTCCCACACTAACTTAATGAGAATGAGACAAATTCATTTCTCAGGTACATCAACAGCTCTGTTGACAATTTACCTGGCTAAGGCTGGTTTTAGAAGAAAAAGAGAGCAAACCACCAGGACAGCATAATCCTTCTGGAAAAGGTGTCAATGCATCTGTATCAGACTCATTTCCCCAACAGACCTACAGATAGTGTTATTACATAGAGCAGGTTTAATATCTGTGAAAAGGTGGGAGGACCTTTGATGGATTCATTGATGTGAGATTTGTGGCTTACATTTCAACCGGATAAATGACAAATATGATCCACAGCATAAGGATTAATCATTGTTAATAACATCTTAAAACACAGATGATTCCTGAAAGCACAGCATGGATGTCTTTATTAACCCGTTTTAAATCTGTTCTCAATTGTAACAAAATAAACATCAAATGATAATAGACAAATACACCCACAACTTGGATCCAAAGTCAATCATTTTTGACTATATTTATGATTTATCATGGTTAGCCTATTTCTTGTAAGCCACAGCATCCTTTATATTAGCTCAAAATCTCATAAAATAACACTCCAAATATAACCTGAGGTGAAGATACTAGCCTGAAATTTTTTCGCTGCTAGGATACTTTGATAAGCATTACCATCTCACCATCTAAATACACCCTAAATGCAGGCTGAGCCTCTTTTGAAAGCAGAGCTCCCAGGGAGCTGCAGAGCGCAAGCTTGTTTGGCTTATCTTTTTCTTTGAAGGACACACAGAAAAGGCAACAGAGACAGGCATGTAATTTGAGGTAAGTGAGTGCATCAAAGACCAGAGTTTAATCCCAAATTTATTCCAAATTGGAACATGGAGGCTTGTCAAAGCAGCTCTTTTGAGAATGAATTTTGGGACAGCACCTTTTCTTTTGGATTAAAGTGTTTCTATGAAGTTCAGCCCAGAGCCTGACATCAACAACCTAACATTGGAATTTTTCATTTTCCAATAACTTTATGACTTTGATACTCGCATACAAATAATGAGCGTTCCTTTTTAACCAAGTCTCGTCCCTGTGATTCCTGTGAACCAAGTCTCATTCCTGACTAATCGTTTTATGCCATTTGTTTCACTATAAAATAAAGAGAGACTTTATCATGTGGGTGCATTATAAATGTATTTACAAAGTATATAAAACACAATTACATGCCACAGTAATTGTAATTTTCAGTAATTTAAAATGTATTGAATCTTATTTAGATTTACTATGCCATAGGGATCACACAAAACTATTAAGACACATCTTCCAGTGGTCTATTACCAGATGATATGTGTCACCTGACACATAATGCACAAGATAATAATTCATAATTCAACAAGGCTACTACATATAGCTGACAGCCATAAGTAAAAAAAAACTGTTGCTTGGGAAACGGAACAGTGGCACTGTAGTGTTTCAGGATGTCTAAGACAGTGATGTGTTTTTATAATGTTTTTCTTGCTCATAGTAAAGCAAAAAGATCAACGCAACTCCCTGATGCCTAAACTTTACTCTGTGTTGCTTACATTGCGTGGGAGGTTGTAACTGATAAAAGCCATAGCAGGTGGGCTTCTCTTTGAAGCCATCTATAAACTAAACAGTGGAAGAGGACTCAAACAATATTCCAGTCCCCCAAAACAGATGTCTATCTAAAAACAGACAACAACTGGCAAACAATGTATGCACACGTCTATATATAAACCAAACAATCAAAAACAACACTGTCCTCATTCCTAATGTCTGTTCCTGACTCCTTGTTAAGTAGTCCAGTTGTAATAATGAAAATGACACTCAATTATACAAACAATAAGTGCGGGAACACAATGGCAGTAGCAACACAACGTCCTGAGTCCAGCGCTCCTTATTTGATCAAAACTGCAGGACTTTGGCTCATGTGTCCAGCTGATACCTTGTGTGGCTGTAAGGCTGATTCAGGAATCAAAGATTTGATAGATGACATGTGCATTGCAACACTGACTGCAAACACCTGCTGCCGGCCTTTACGATGCTTCCAGCGTTGTGTACTTAAGTCAAATGTTAATAGCTATTCTGGTCTTGGCTGCAGCAAAATCCCCTTTATCCCAATGGAAATTGCCTTGCAACTTTTTAATGGGTTTATAAGGCTTTGTTGCATATAAATGGTTTAGGTACAATAACAATGTGTGTTTGTTGGGTCACACACAAGATCAGCACTGACATGCATTTTAAAGCAATTTGGAGACATAAAGGATAAATCCTTTACAATCTTTTTCCATATACACTAGATCTTGCCCTCTTAAATGTACAAACCAATGATGACTGTTTTTTTAGCCAGCCTCATAGTCAGTTTACCTCCCTCTAAGCGACAGTCATTGGCCTAATAGTTAGAGAGTCAGACTTGTAACCCAAAGGTAGCAGGTTTGATTCCGACTGCTGGCAGGAAATGACTGAGGTGCCCCTGAGCAAGGCACTTTTCTCTTAGTTCCCTGCGTCTTGCAGTGCTGCCCACTGTTCCATGTGTGTGTGTGTGTGTGTGTGTTCACAACTTGCAGTTTGTGTGTTCACTCCTCACCGGTATGGGTTAAATGCAGAGGACACATTTCATGTATGGGTTACAATACCTGACAAATACAAAATTTTCACTTCATCGCACTTCATTTTAAATACACACTCATTTAAACACACACATTTTAATACCCATTTATTAGTTCATAAGCGAAACCGAATTTGAAATTATTGATGTCATGAAAACACTGACTTTACAGTGAAATTTCTTGGAAACCTGCTTTAAAATTAAGATTGGAAGTGTGGGTCCAAACCCTGAAAATTCAGGGTAGCTTACAAACCTATATTTGTTTATTATATAGTGGTTAAAGTTAAAGGTAAAAATAATCAGCCTATTAGCGTACAGTTTATCAGTGGCAAGTTTTTCGTAAGCAATATTAAATAAAACAACATTTACTTATTTTTATTTGACTTACTTCAGAGAGAGCTAAAAGATCAGTAACGGTCGACAATTCCTGCTTAATGCAAGCGGCAATTTGGCATTTAAGGCGGACCCAGAAGGACGCAGTTTCGAAAGCGCAGCCAATAACAGCTATGATTGCTTAGTTGCGCGTTTAATACGCTTTTTGACAAGAACCGAAACATTTGCCATTAACAATAATTCACTTGATACTAGTCCGTCGAAAAGCTTTAGCAAACCAAAATTAAAATGCAATTTTTAACATTCGTTCAGTGAGGATGCCTTTAGGACCCAGCGGAGCGCTCAAACGTGGACCTTGAATACGGTTCTCTATTTCCTCAAACTTACATTTGAAGATCGTCGCTTTCAGCGTGTAAGTTGTTCTCCACTCGAACAGGTTAGGTAAGAACATATTCATAAACTCAATTAATGGACCAAGGGTCTCTGCGGCGACTTATTTAACAGGGTCGGAGTTCACATTAAGTATGCGGAATTACCATTGTGTAACAGTCGAGTTTGTTGATGAACTGTTGACAAAGGTGTAGGAAAACCTGCGCGTTTCTTCGTCCGTTACTTCGGAGTAAAATTGATGGGACATGATCAGATCATTAAAGAACGGGTTCATTCAGTGGATGCATTTAGCCTGGAAAACTGTCAAGGTGGGTTTTATCTGACGCATGAGTTGCACGCACCAAAAGAGTCTCATCATATATGTACGATTATATTCTGAGTAAAACTGGGATTTTACACAGTCCGTTACAACAGGTAAAGAAAGTTTTTATTATTTAACATCTGGCTCTTAATCGATTACACTGCAATGAGAGTTATGGCGCTTTTGTTTTAAAAACTGCAATTATGCAGCGCATTAGTTAATCTGTCCCTACAATTATATTTTATATAATTTTTACAGATATATTTAATTCACATTTATTTTTTAATTGTCATTACTTCTACCACACCGTATTATTTTACATTTCCTCATAAGCACGAACGAGTTTTATGTGCGATGTACGGTTTAAACATTGTCACTATGATGTTAAATAAACGAAAAGTATTTTGTCTCTTGTGCTGTTGTTACAAATTGTTTTGTATTAAGATGTAGTCGTTTTATTGCACACATGTGGCTCTCCTGTTGCACTTTATCTACTAGTCTATTATAATTAGTCATTAATCATGACGAACGTTTTAATGAAAACATTTAAAATACTAATACAAAATTTAAAACATGTTTCAGTCACGTAATTAAAAGGCCATTTGTTCATTTCCATGCGTTTTCTTCTTAACTGAAGCTCAATAGACATTTTACTTCAGTGGAGTTAACTGGAAGAACGTGACTCTTGATCGGAGTACTGTGCCCGTTATAAACTGAGGGGATGTCATCCGTGTGCGTGACAGCATGCAAACCTTTCAGTAAAAATGCATTTAATTATGCATGCAAGTGACACGCTGATTGTCATAACTCATTGCATTGATGTTTTTCTACATATTTAGAAGAGCATGCCATGCACTTGTTATGAGGCATTTTTCCCACAAAGTTTTTTTTACCTATCATCATTAACACCATAGCACATGCTAATCTGTCAATTCACAGGCTGTCAGTAAACAAAGCTTCACAGCCTTTAAAAAGCTTACTTACACAGGGAAGGTGCTAAGCTGTTAAGGCACGTGTCAGTTTCAGCACCTGGACAGCTCCACTTCCAACAATCAGACCTTGTAAAGCACAGTGCAGTAGATATTTGAGACAGCGGTGCAAAGGGGACTTAGGGAAATGCCAGAATGATCAATACGTGGAACACTGACACTATGAGAGACAACAAAGTTAGTACAAAACAAAGACCACTGAATAAACAGTATTCACAGTGGTTTCTCATTTTCCTGCTGCTGAAATCCTGATGTATTGTTTCTTTTGCATAAGAGAAATTGGAGAATCTTTCTCAATTAAACTGAATTAATTACAAAAGGGCAAAGCTGCAGTGGAATGTAATACTATCAGTTTTATGTATGTTGCTCAATACAAAAGTGGCTGATTTAGGAAAAATCTTTATTATGAAGATCTGATGCTTCCACTGTCTCCTGGAAGCTTCCGGGAAGCTCTTATACTTCAGCCATCTCCCTCAGATGTATTATTTCCCTCTCTAATGCAGGCATGATAAGCTTACACTTCTCAAATTCAAATTGTTAAGTTAAAAGTCTCACCCATCTCTACAGTAACCCAATCACAGAACTGGGACACTTACTTTTTATCTGGATGAGAAGTGTTAAAACGGTTGTGTGATATCAGACCGAACCTTATCTATCCTTCTATCGTGACTGTTGCTTTACTCATCGCCTGTTCTTGTTCTTCAGACCAGCCACTGTTTCAGTCCTATTATTGCCATTTTTTATGAAACCCATGATGCTGATGGCTATACAGTAATGTCTTATTAATCACATCGTACCCCGTACCAGAGGCTGAACGTGGTAATTGGCTCCTTGTTAGACGCCAGCATGATTGACACAGCACATTTAGTTGCTCCTCTGTCTCATTTATCATTGCTCATCCCCAATTTGAGGGGGCATGGATCTAATCACGTCAACCGTACCCCTCTATCAGGGATTTCTCATTTTGATGGATATGATGAAAATTAGCATGGAGCGGTGCATTCTGAAATCTGCATGTTCCTTCATACTCTGTGGCCGTGTGTGCACATGGAAGGTGTTTTTTTATTATAGATTTGAACAAGTAATAGTTACTGATAGTTAAAGAGGACTAGTAAATAGCATGTGATTTTCAATTTCATAACATGCTTCAAACCATCAAACCATCTTGATTTGTGTACATAGTGTCTTTTATGTTTCTATAATGTGAAATTTGATGCCTAAGAATACAGCTATAATACTAATAATGTCCGCCTACTGGGTTTTGATTAAATCACAAATAATTAAAGAAATGATCTGAATAGGTTTTTTTCCAAAGTACAATTATGTTTATAATTATTTTACATAACCGCAATCTCATCAGAACATAGGGGATGAAAACAGTCCATCAAGTCGATTAGGGTCTATAAAACATGAAGTGGCCTCTAACTAAGACAGAATCCTTGAAATTTTAAAGGGCTGAGAGGTTGTTGAGACTTACGTGGTCTGTTTGTGTCTAGAGGGATGTTTGGCTATTTGTCTTCCGTAATAAACAGGTATTTTTAGGATATTTCTGTATGATATCCGCCTAAGCTATCGAAAATTCTTGACGACACCTCCTCACCTTCTTCCACCAATCCTCATTTGCACAACACCAATCCTAAACCTCCTTCACTGATAGGCTTTTGTTGTCTTCCCCTTTTGTTGTTATCCCCTACAGACTTTGGAGGACTTACAGGAAACGTCAATGAACAAGAGGATGTCCTGAAATGGCCTCCACTAATGGCTTCAGAAAGGAATTAATATCACTCTTTTAACACCTGTGACCTACTGCAGCTTCATCAAAGCATGTTCGACCACCCCGGAAACTCAATCAGACTCACAGAAACGAATGAAATTAGATTGGTCTGAAGACACAGAGTCAAAGCTGGCATGCTGCCCCAGATTCCAGACTTTCTCCCTTATTAAACTTCAGTGTTAGCACTAAGGCCCTCTGCCTGTTTGTTATCAGACTCCATTTAATGAGGCTTCAGAAGGAGGCGGGAACCATGTACTTACTGCCAGTGTTTGCACTACAGGCCCTGTGGGTGAGTTGGTGTCATGCCATGCAGCATTACCCGGCCTCTTGGGGGCACTATGATGTTTGTAAATCCCAGGTGTATTCAGAGGACGGCCTGGCTTGGCACTATATGGCTTGCCAACCTGAAGCCACTGACCTGACCAAATACCTGAGGGTGTCTCTGGACCCACCCAACATTACCTGCGGAGATCCACCTGAGATGTACTGTGCTCTGGTGAGTTTAGGACATTTTTATGTGCACTTATTGATGCATTGAACTATTAAAGCATTATACAGTCTAATATCTTTGATTGTTTATCTGCAATTTGGTACATATTTACAGCATAGGCTGCATATTACTAATAAAAAACAAAAATGTTGTAGACATTAATCTATTTATACACATAGAATTTCTACCTCAGAGAGCACAATCTGTACAGCATGATCTATACAGCAACAGGATAAATTATCAGCAAACATATGATAATCTAATAAGAAAAATATGCATTTCATACACTTTTCTGTTTTAGTGATATTTACAATAAACTATGGACCAACACATCAAGCCTGGGAAAGTGAGACACTCTTTGCATGCAGAGTGACAGAATGTCTGATGAAAAGGTGAATTATTTAAGATGTTTAAAGGCAGTGTATTTTATTTATTCATGAGGGGCTTTATTCAGAAGTAAATCCAAGAAATGCCTTCAACCTCTGACAAACTGTCATAAACAGTTGGAAAGGGAACTTCTGTAGGGGTGCATGGTGAGACTCACTGTTGTCACACTGAGAAAATGTCACATGGGCTGTATTTTAAAATCTTCAGTGTGTTTGAGAATGAGTCAATTACATTTTTTTTTCTCTAGTAGTTGTTTTGAATATTAGTTTCTACCACCTAGTTAAAAAATGTCTTTTAGATCTGGCGAATTAAATTTTCCCCAAAAAAAACAAAAGTCAATTCAATTGTATCAATTCAATTATATTTTTGTAATAGCTCTTGGGCAAGCGAATGAATATAACAAAATAACATACATTCATGCAAGGGTCGGCAATGTATCAAAATTAAAAGTTGATTCTGAAAGATTTTAAGCAACTAAGACGTGTTCCATGGCAGTCGAACCCAAGAACTTGATGCTGATAACGCTATGCTCTACCATCAGTAGTGCCCATGCTTCAGGTCATTCTAACCTATGTACAGTCAGCAATATGTGATGCATATAACCAGTCACAGAGCCCTATATTTATCTCATCTTAGCCAGTAAAACAATGAAAACTGATTTCATACTGTAGCATGCCTTAGGGGAACATAAGGTTGGGAAACAGGGGTGTCATGTAACAGCAGCTATGTGTTAAGTGCAGTGCTCAAAGGCACAATAGCAATGCTCAATGGTTACTGGTTCAGAACACAGATTATCTTGTTACTCAGCAATATTTTCACTTGGTGCCTCATTAGGCATTTTATAGTTGGAGAGAAGACAACATTTCTGATATAATTACACAGTTAAACTAATTTACTATCCATTAAAATATTCAATCAGTTCTGCTTGCTAAGAAGCTTCCTGGAATGATCAAATATGATAAAAATAAAGAGCAGATGGTTAATTTAAGATGCTATCAAAGTTTTATGAGTAACCCCCCAATGTGAGATGGAAGAACACAGGCCAAGTAAACAAGTAAACAAAGCACTGCTGTGGGACCTGTCCCAACATGTTAAACATTTCACCTTGTGTGAAGCATAAATACAGCAAAGCAAACATACATTTACACAAACACAAATGCACAAACGGGCCCAAAACAGTATCTGAACATTTACTGGAAGTCAAAAAATGAACCTGCTTGATTCTGAACATCTATTGCCTTTTTCACCTCATTGTGCATATGAGGGGGAAAGTTGATTTACAGTTCATTTCTTTAATATTATATATGACAATCAATACAACCTGCTTTCCATAAGTGAATAACTACCTGCTTTCAAAATGCCCCACTGTATTCTTGTATAATTTACTGTTTCCCGAATATTAAGAATGTCTCTGGGGAAATTTGACACAGATCTTACTGAAGTTACTGTTTTACTGAAGATGTCTTAGATGTCAGGAAAGTCTGCCCACAGGTAAAAATTCATGACAGGAATTTTAACAAACCAGCAGAGCAAGAAAGAGATTTTCTAAATAAAATTAAATAATATAATATATAATATAATATAATATAGATAAAATTAATAAAAGGCATCTTATGAACTCAGCCAGAGGTCATATTCCAGTGGGGATCAGTAGTGTTGTCTTTATTAATAAAATAAATGTGAACGATTTTATAGCTCACTGGACTGGTCTAGCCTTGAACTTGTAGGCCGATGCTCTTTTCCTGAGTGGAATGAAAATGCAATGTAAAAAAGGGTGGTACATGATGTCATCATAGCCATCACACCAGTCTCAGTCCAGCTGAGAATCTCTCAGAAATGCTGTTTATTTTGAGGATTATCATCATTCTTGAAACACCAGATGCCAGTGTCCTTAGTAATGTGACATTGGACACAGAATTATTGAACACATAAAACAAAACATGATTTCTGGTCTGTTTTGTGCTCTCTAAATATTACCTCACTTATATGAAGCTTAAGCGTGAGGACAACATGAATTGTGGTTACACAATAGCAATGAATGTGTTATTTTTCACAATCTATCACCTCTTTTACTCATTTATCACCTACAGAGGTGGGAGTCTGGGCTACACACACACATAGCGGAAGATAGAGTGTGTGGGACAGCATTTTTGCAGCAGGGAATTAACCCTGCGTTTATTTTTAGCTGCTGCAATGAGGGAGCGTGTCCAAAAACATGTAGATGAGTGTTTTCTCTTCTAGTTCTCTATAACCTTACATCTTCAGCTTGTTTGTGAAATCAGCAAAACACAGCACAGAACGCAAAGCAATGCAACATTCTCTCCTTTTCTCCAGTCACTGTACTGATAATTAAACATATGGAGCTGTAGAGTTGTACTATAGTATATTACAGTTGTGTGATACTTCTTTTATACAACAATTCTATATCTCGAACCTCAAAGTTTATTAGTTGCACTTCAGACAAAATATGGGCAATTGTTTTTTGTCTATTTTTGCTCCACTCATGAAAACAATTCCAAACAGTCCACAAACTGTCAGCAAAGACACAAATGATACAAACAGTAAAGAATTCCAGTCCTGTTATTCTAAATGTCAGCCACTTAGATGCCACTTGACCAGTCAGATAAGAGAACAAACTTATATAGCTTGATATTTAGGCCTCACAACATAATTTGTCTCCAGTGCTAGATCCTGCAATTAAAAAATAAACCAGGTTTAGCCTAACACATTAATCTTGTTAATTAAAACAAAGTGTTCAAGTACTCTGCATCCATTTTAATTGTTTTGGGCAGGGGCCATTAATACATAGAAGCTTTAGCCAGATTTTAATGATCTGTAACTACTAAAGTGGCACAAGCATGTAAGCACGTAAGAGACATTTCTACATGGTATTTTTGGATAAGTGTACTTGAATAAACTTAATCAAGGTAATGGTTAAAAATCTTCAAGGTAAGGCTTTGCATAAATTATAAATGATAAATGCAGCTTTTATAGGGCCAATATTAATAGCCAGCCCTATTTACAGTTCATGTATATTAAAAGTAGGGTAGGCAATTTCGGAGGGGGCTAGCAATAGCTTTATTATCTAGCTTTAAACGGAAAGATCCCACCCTCCTTTCAGAGTGCTCTCTCTCTCTCTCTCTCTCTCTCTCTCTCTATATATATATATATAATACATTTTTAACAGATTTAATACATTAGTTAATAAATAAATTAATGTGTTAATGTATGTCAGAAATCTAAATTAAATTAATGTATGTCTTACATAATGTTAATGCATAATGAGTGTGACTGATAACGCAGAAGTCTAGAAACATTTCCCAAAATAAATCACTTCTCACTCGCTTCTCACTCACCTGATTATTTGTCATTATGGGAATAACAACCACACATAAATTATTGCAAAGCAACTTCCCTTAGTTTGATTTCCCATAAAA
This sequence comes from Botia kubotai, assembly GCA_036877585.1. Lineage (NCBI taxonomy): Eukaryota > Metazoa > Chordata > Actinopteri > Cypriniformes > Botiidae > Botia > Botia kubotai. The sequence continues at coordinate 19,121 of JAZGTI010003465.1, forward strand.
GATATCTGAAGCCAAGTTCCAGCAAATAAATTAATAAAACTAAGGGCTTTTGGCAAGCCATCGCAAACTGTCTGCCAGCAAAAGCTCCAGACGGTAAAGGGATTCCTTACACAGTCTGGCCTGCTGGGTGGCACTGTGAATTCCCCATCCTCGTCCTGATCCAAGCGGCATGGCAGTCTTTGAGGCAGGGCCCGAGGACCAATTGTCAGACTAGCATCCAATGAGAAAGAGACAGAGGATCAGACAGAGTGAGTGAGCAAGACTGACCATCAGTCTTGAACATCAGTCTAAGGAAAGGACTGTAAGCACCTAGTAAAAGAGGAGAAGATTCAGTAAATATTTGTCAGGGTAGCTAGATTTTTATAAGACGGTTTTCTGTTTAAACACATAAGTTAAATGTGCAAATAGAAGCCTTTCGAGTAATGTTCAATCACCATTGTTTCTCCAAAACTTCTTCCCCCAGAAGTTCTTTTTCAAAAATATTAACTTTATATTATACAGGAAGATATGAGAAGAAGCAGGTGTAGCTACTAAGTCTGAGTAAATTTGTATTAGAATTTAGTTTTTAGTTTAGTTTTTAATTTGAATTAAAAAGAAATGAGAAAACATCTTGCTACAGGTTTTTGCCTCAAAATTCAGCTCTATCGTATGATTTAGGAATATTTGATTTGCCTCGTTATTAGTGGTTATTATTAATAATTTAATAATTAATAATTTAATAATTGTTATTATTAAAGTGAAACTTTAGTATCACAATACCACAAATGTATTTTTATAATGTACTGTGAAGCTGTATGTCATAGAGCTAAAATGAAAGTGACTGCATCTTGAAGGCATTTTAGTACTTAATTCAGTCAAGCAGTGACTGAAGATCTTGGCTGCAGGCATGCTGTATACTAAGACTGTATAGCACTTTGGCTTTGTTTACAGTGTGGTCAGCTATCACCAGCACCAAAGCTTTTCTAAAATCTTACTTGTTACATGTGAGACAAAGAAATGGAGAAGGTTCTGTTATTTTATCCTCTGCTTAAGCTGAATAGGAAGTGCACAGTGTAGCAATGATATAATGGTTCTGTAATAGAACAAACTGGAATCGTATTGCTTTTAGGTGTAATTACCTACTGTGCATTACTGGAAAAAATAGGGAAAACCTACACGAAAGAGCTTTGTACCATTATCATTATAGATAATATAAAATAATAGATCCAGTACAGGAAGGAAACAGGTTTACAACCCTAATCCACGTGCTAAACATTACAGAGTGAAAGGTAACACATCTGAAGTGGTGGAAGGAGCTGCTGATTGAATTCAAAAGGTGTCAAAAGAAAACATAAATCTATACCTTAAAATATATATATATATAACTTAAGAATACAAAGATTTAGAAGAGGATTATTATTCAACATTGGCCAAACAGCTACAACATTTTAGTTGTAACATTCTGTAGAGCAGCTCTCACAGCCCTTACAGTGTCTAGACACAAACTACACCCATCTATCACACAGTTATCGTAGTTTAACTGAGTTGCACCCTCCCCTCTCATTATAAATGATTTGCATCCTTGTGGGTAACTTGTTCCAAGCACCCCCATTGCTACACTGCCCTCCCCGCTGCCTGCCACCTTATCCAAAATGCTGCTTTCTGTCTGCATGTCTCCTTCAAAACGCCACACATACAGTATTAGGAGATGGGTGTTATGATAATAACATAACAGTACTGGTCAAGTTAATAAAGTCACTAAAGTTATACAATAAACACAATCAAATGGGCCCTGCTGCATATTTATTAAATGGTGAAGTCTATTCACACATGACTTGAACCCCATTCCCTGTGATTCCACTGCCAATTTTTTCCTTTTGACCACATAAACACATGCTGTTTGGGTATATTTATTGTGTAATTTAATCGTCCAGCATTTTAAATGTAAAACAAAAGCTCTTTATCACACAAAAAGTGCAGTAATTATATTGATTAGACAACAGAACAGGCAATAGTTTAAATTACACGTATCTGAGATATTCAAATACTGCTCCAGTCCATTTCTGTTTTTAAAAGACATGTATAGACCGCAACAGTCGGGTTCTGGAATTCCATTGTTATTTTCCACATGGGAATTGATTTTAAACACTAACTTAAACATTTTAAAAGACAGACCCAACATGAGCTTTAAAGCTGTTGATCAAGGGAATATGCTTTATTTAAAAAAAAATCTAACAATGTAATCCTTAATTAGATTGCACTTCATTCCCTCAATAACAATCTTTTCAATCTCAAATTTACAATCTTCAGCATTTGTCTTTTTGCCCAGTTTTTGCTTCAAATCAACTATTGCCGTGTTGTGATCTCAGAATTTACTTACACAATTCCTTCATAAAAGAATTTAAAAAACAATACCGGAACCCAGGATGTCAGAGCTGTTGCGCTCTATAGGCAACATGACTGAACTATCTGCCATTTTATTCTGCACCTGGTCTGAACCGTGTTGCCTGTGTGACCTAACACCACAGATATTTAATGCACTAAGGCCCTGCAGGGATGTACTTGGCCCAAGTTCTTATCATAATGTTTTCATGTTATGGCCAATAAAGTGATTTCCACATATTCTATTGGCAATCTGTCAGGTTCATGCCCCTGGTCTTACATAGCGACAGGTGCAGGTATCGCTGACTTGAGAGTGCGCCATTGTTTCGCCTTATTTCTCCCATGGTCAGTGGGGGTAAGTCCTGTACTGCAGTTAAGCAACTTATGATGACTATGGACCATTAAAGTGCTATTGAGTTTCTGTCAATCACAAGCACCCACAATCCCTCACTGTCTCTCCTCTCGGACCTCTCCATTATCAGAACCGTGCAGCCTGTACAGCTCAACATCGCAACAGATATAGCTATGAATCCAATACCTTGACCGAGTCTGCTTTAGTTTAGGCCATCTAAAGCTTGCTTTAGGTTTGTGTGAGGCAGGATGTGATATTTCCCTGTGATTCTGGGCTAACCCATAACCCTACATCAATATAAGCTTTAGCAATTTTGTTCTTTTGGGAGAGATTGGGGATTCAGTCTCATATAGCAGGCTGTGAAAACTCTGAAAACTGTGAAAACTGTAGTAATTGAAAAACAGTCTCTGCATCGAAATATCAGGCAGACAGATTGAATCCTCCCTACAGTGCAGTGGCAGAGGCTGTTTTCAGAGATCAGGGCAAAGGAGAAATCTTCACAGGTTTCAAAGACTGTGCTGAACTGAGGTGAGGTCATAAAAAGATAGATAAATAAGTGCCCACACCTGTTAAAAACATCAACATTTTTGGTTCCCAGCATGAGATGCTGATGTGTTGATGTCCCTACCAGGCATCTTAACTAACTTAACCAGCAAGCCTCCATCAACCAGCTTTATCAGAACTACCAAACTGCTTGACAAGCATGTTCTGCTAGTGAACAACATGGAAATGCTGATACAAACCATCACCATCCAGAAAGAACCATGCTGTTCTAAACTGCCTTTTTAACAGTGTTTATTGCATTACAGAGCTCAAATACCAACACAAAGACTCATTTCTGTGTTTAAAGAAACAGAATTGCTAGCCAAACATTGACATACTTCCTGTGAATTCTGCAAGCAGCTCATCCTGTATTTGTCTAGGCAGAAAAATAAAGATTAATAAGGACGAAAACAGACCTCTTCAGACTCTCACTTGATCTAAGTCTAAACGCCAAATCTGAATTACAGCACTCTCATATTTCATCAGACCAACTCCAGTTCTGCCATTTGCTTTTCTTTAGCTGGCATGATATATTTTGAATATGTTTGGGTTTAAGAACCTAGCCAAAACTGAAAGTAGAATATTCCATTAAAAATCATTCTAAATGTAAGAGAATGGCACAGTCCACTTCACAATGATAAAGATACAAGGAACAAGGTTGTTGGGATTTTTTCCAGATGATTAATGATAAAACATTGACAGCCAATCAAATCCATTCAAATTTAAAGGACTTTTTTAAATTTATTGCGCATTTATTGCAACGTGCAAGCTTAGAATAAATACAGCCTCTTCTGTTCATGTGGAAGCTAATATAGTCATAGTTATTTTTATAGTTAGCATTCTTGATGTAAACAAGATTCTATGCATGTAAGGAATGGGAATTCAGAGGCTTCAGTCTGTAATTTGGTTGGAGGTAGAAATTTGATTCTCAAATGTTTGTTACCTCAGCTGATTTGTGGGGCAGCTTGGACCTATATATCAGACCCTGCTTTCATTGGGCAATGAATTTATGCCCCTCCTGCACAATTTATGCCCCTCCTGCACATCATGTGTCCTGGACCATCAACTGAGTCTCTGTCTTTCAGTCTCGCAACCTGTGTGCCTCTCACACCTGCTGATGTGTGTGCGTGTGTGTGTGGGTATAACTGAACATGCATTTTTATTGGTCCAGGTTACCTGTTCAGCATTTTCAAATATGTTTCTCTAAACAAATATCACATTAGTAGCAGTATCACATTTGTGAGAGCTCAAATATTTCTAGAGTTCTAATGCTGAACAAAAAATAAGTTCAAAACTTGTTTCTGTTAAAAAATGCTTTAATATTATGTAGTCAAGCCATGAAAGTGGGGTTGGAGATTTATTCTCAGTAATGAGCAACATATGGTGACACTACACTGTAAATCTAATGGCCAGTTAATGGGCACCCTTGCACTGAAACATTGTTTGCTTCAACAGGAGAAACAGACATCTCTGAAGGACTTTAGAAGGTCAGGAAGAAGAGTATTGTCTTGCACTGTTTTTATAACGTGACACTTTCACTGAGCTCCATGTTAGGAACAGTATTGTCATGCGCCAGTGGATATTCTATGAAGAGTCAAGCTGACTTCAGTCATACCAAACTGAATGAAACATAATATGATATCTCAACATTACACAAAACCCAATTTTATATTAGTTTAACTTACTCCACAAATGTATTTATCATATAATTCAAAACATGATCAGAATATGACCGAGCAATAAAAAATTATACATATTTTTAACTGACCATCAAATGAACAAAACTGTAGTTTCGGTTGTCAATTCAAAATAAGAACATGATATCAGGCCCGGATTGGCTAATTGGCCGGTGTTGTCATGCCACTGGGTTGAAACACTTGTGTTGTTCTAAACTGCCTGCACGCACAGCAGCTCCACTCTTTATATTTATTATTGTACCACAGCCCCACTTTTTTTTATTTTATTGCAGCCTCAGTCTTTTCATTTATTATTGTCCCGCAGCGCCACTCGCAGACTAGTGCAGCCTGCAGGTTAATGATGACGTAATTATCTTTTGACTCCCCAGACAGCAGCACCTTGCTCAAAAAAAGACGTTGGTGATATGCGAGCAAAAAAATAAGAGCTATAAATGGATAATAAAAAGTGCAAAGGTGGATGACAAGGCTGTAGATAACAGTGCACTATTGCAGACATATATACTGAAGTTTTAATTATTATTTTAATATAGTCAGTCGTGAACTAAAGTGGGTCCTGTATTATATGTACAGTATATTGATCTATACAGTTCTGTACCATAATTCACTTCAGGTTTGAAATGTACTGGCTTCTCTAAGGGTAAGTTGGGGTTTTAACATTGAACCCTTTCATTTGAGCTCACAAATACTCAATTAGAACAGACTTGTATGCTGAATACCCTAACGTCACTGGTTCAAACCAATGGCCTGCTCTTACTCTCTCAGCAAGACACATTATTGGATTGCCCCTGTAGCTTTACGAGGCAGGACCTCATTAGCGACCAGTCTGATGTGACCTTTGGAAATCACTGCTGCAGTCCAGATCTACTGATGGAGATGTCAGCAATTCTAATGAGTAGCGCTGCACTGTTTCTCCTCCTCTAACAGAGACAGTACATGGTATGGAATACAATCTATGTTGATTTTTCAATCTATTTGTTGATGGCCAATTTCAATGCTGGCCACTTTATACCCAAGTGTAAAAAGAAGGAAGAGTATTGATTGTGAGTGTGGAGCTTCTGGTTAAGGAACAGCTGCAGGAGAATCCCATTGAAGGTCTGACACTTAGTTTTACAGGCATTAGTCTATATATGTGTGTTGTGATCTTGCAGAGGGAGAAATCAATGCTAAGGTGTGTCACATGGGAAAATCTCTGCTTTTATTTAAATCTACACACAGAGAACAGATATTGATTTAATAACACGTTGCAAAAGGCTTAACAAATTTGTTAATCCGAAAATTTTAATTGTGTTTTTATTTATTTACTCCTTATATTTACTCCTTATGTCGGTCCAAACCCTGAACTGCTTTTTATTATACTTTACGGTGCCAACAGTTACTTCTAAAAATCTATTCCAGTGAGGAAAAAAGCATTTGGGTTTGGAACAACATGAAGGTGAGTAAATAATGACAAAATTGTATTTTTCTAGATAAACCTGCCCATTTATTTGGGTACAGTACAGGATGTGATCATTCTGCCTCATAAACACTCCTGCCCATGTGGAGTTATTCTTAAACCAACAACACAAAGTAGACAATTAATTTAATGAGAGGAAGTATCACAATCTGTCAGCACCACCCCTGACCGCAGTGATGAGATGAGGTTATTTCATAACAAACCAGAATATTTTCTCCCAAGCGTCTTTGGATGTTATGCATCCATTGTAATTGTATTCCGGGCCTGTTGTTTTGTATTCTACCTCAAAATAAACAAGATTCTGACAATTGCAGGCAATCAAACATGCACGCAAGCTGGAAACAAATGGCCATCTCCTTAAAGATCATAGCTGATTGTCATTTGCGTTACAGCTCTGAGGTGTGCTAAATGTTAATGAAAGAGTTGATCTGAAACACAGAGGCTCAGCGGTGCAGGGCAGATAGGTCTATGAAAAATTCATGAAACTCCTTGTGTATCTCTAACTCCACTCATCGGAATTCCAATCCAACTGGCCAACAAGCCATCATATCAATTACATTTTCAATCTGGGTGAACAACTGAGCTTCACACACTCTCATGAGACAAGCCGCTATAAACGCACACAATGGCCATGGTCTGAATGCACTGCTCGGTAGGCACCTCTGGAATGAGGAGAATGTCCACTTTATTAAGCTAACGGAGACTGACAGGATCATTTTTTTTAACAAAGAATGTGTTCATTATCATTCTGATTCTTGTGAAGTGTTTAACATCTCAGTGTGGGGTTCTTCCATTAACTGCAATCTGTCACCATTAGCTGGGTTAAAAATTACTCAAGGTTTGGGGCAAAAATGTCACAGAATATGACCAAAATTCGTCAGATATTTAAAACGAGAGTGTAAAAAATAACCTATTTGTGACTTCACTTGTCATAATATTCTATGCCAGGCCTATTTATTTCTGAGTTTAGTCTAAGTTTAGTGACCTAGCTGTCAGATATCTGCTCTCAGGGTGAGTGTTATTAAAAGAGTCATTTTTGATGAAAAAACAAAGGCCAACTCTAAAGACTTAGAATGTACACAAAACACTCTTGTAAATTAAAATTAACAGGTTTTCATCCCATCTGTATGTTTCAGGAAAACCCATATATGTGTAACAACGAATGCGATGCTGCTACTGAGGAGCTGGCCCATCCCCCTGAGCTCATGTTTGACTCTGAAGGACGAAACCCAACAACATTCTGGCAATCGACCTCCTGGAAGAAATACCCCAAGCCCCTTCAGGTCAACATCACGTTATCCTGGAACAAAACAATAGAACTCACAGATGACATTGTCCTCACCTTCGAGTCTGGTCGACCTGAGCAAATGGTGTTAGAGAAGTCACTGGATTATGGCCGTACATGGCAACCGTACCAGTTTTATGCCGCTGACTGTTTGGATGCTTTTACAATGGAGCCTAAGGCAGTGCATCAACTTACCCAAAGCTCCATGCTGGAAATCATCTGTACCGAGGCCTATTCAACAGGCTACGTATGGAAGTATGACAAGACCATGCGCTTTGAGATCAAAGATCGCTTCGCCCTTCTTGCAGGCCCAAGGCTACACAATATGGCTTCTTTGTACGGTCAGCTGGACACCACAAAGAACCTAAGGGATTTTTTCACCCTCACTGACCTTCGCATCAGACTTCTAAGACCTGCCACTGGAGCCACAATGGTGGATGAGAACAACCTTTCTAGATACTTCTACGCCATCTCAGACATCAAAGTGCAGGGCAGGTAAGTTAATGCCTCTTTGGCTTTAAGATGCGAATTCAGAGTTTCAGCACCAAAAACGTAATTACTAACCAGGCACCAAATGCAATGAAACAGTGTAATAAATTAAGGCATTGTCATTATTTTCAGTGCAAACAGAATTCCAACATGATTCATCATAACAAAAAATGTGCAATTTGGCCACGTTTGCACCATTACTTAATTTACATAACTTACTTAGTGAATAAAAGGTTTAAACAACACAAACAAACAAACAACAGTGCTGACTAGTACTTACAGAACATGCCTAAGGCATTCTACAGTAACAAATTTAAAATGACCAGAAATGTTGAATTAAGGATAGCATCACAATTCCTCTCTTAAATCCCCTGGTCCACCTGGTGTCAAACTACAGAACATTTATAATGAGTAACCACTCATTTTCTTCTCTAAAAATAGAAGTCAAGCTGGATAGAGGGACACTGCAATAGCAATAAAAAATATAACAGACCTCAAAGCTCTCATTCTGCTTGCAAATAATGGGAGAAAAGGAAGGCATGACTTGGAATATCTTCACAAGTCAAATGATGGCACAATAGAAACAAAAACACAGCAGCTGTTCTCCAAATTGGGCCGGAATGGCTCATAAGCAGTTGGTTTATGTGACAATAACTTGGATCATAATGATGCGTTTGACAGGTCCCCTGTGAATCTAAATGCACGCTTCTAAATTGGGATTCACAGGACTGCGGTGCTAGATCAGGGCAATTAGAGAGAGAGCTAATTGGAAAGAGACTAATCTAGTAATTAAGACCATTTACTGCTGATTAAATACTAACCACTGGGGACACATCTCCATGCAAGTGTGCCTGTCGGGTGACTTTGCATCTGTAATGAAAACTAAGACTAAAATGTAGATAGTAGCACATAGTGTTCCATTCATCATCTTGTACAAATGTACACACTCATCTGAAGATCCATTTACACAATACTCAACATGTGTCAAAGATTGTTTGCTAAATGAGTCATTCATTGAGTATTGAGGTAATGAGGCTATATAATGATCATTATTATATATTCTTTTTGCAGTAGGTACATTATGACTTTGAATGCTAGAAACTATAAAAAGGTGGTTTAGATCAACTGTCGGCTTTGAGCACGTGATGAATTATAAATATGTTTGTGTAATGACAGTAAAAAATGAATAGTGCTTGTAGATCTAAAGTGAGTTTGACAGAGCCCCCTCCCTCAGTTTTGGAACGCAAAATAGAGCAAAGAGGAGATAAGTGGCTGCTCTGTGTCTTTAATCAAGGCGTGCGGGGATGATGTTGTTTGGCTTTGATGTTTTGAGAGGCTTTGAGATTGGGAAGTGTGGAGGGTGGAGTGCGTGATGTAGGCAAAGTTCTCCACCTACAGGCTCCCTGTCAACTACTGCATCCGCACAGTCTAGTCTAAATGATTCTCACAGGAAATCGTGGGTGCATTATAAGCTGCAATTGAGTCATCGTATCTCAAAAATACTGGCTTCTGTTTCCAAAAAATAAGGCCATAAATTTGTTGCATCAATTAAAATTTACTGGCAAACGACTTCCATAAAAATGTGAAATTTGGACTAGCTCTTTCAAAAAAGTGCTTGTAAGTTTCAGCAAACATAAAACTTTTGTTTGGGATTTAGGTTTTCAATCTCAGTTCTACCTCTCTGCAGTGACCCTATTTCACCATTTATTAGTTTCTCAGGCAAATCAAGGTACCTCCATCTGTGCCTTCAATATCTTACGCTGCCTGTGGGTTTTCCATTTAATTTACTGCCAGAAATCTCTGACAAAGGGAAAAATATTACCAAGGAACTCTTTTGACCAAGGTTATGTAGTTATTCACTTGGATGGTGGCAGTAGTTTTAAAGGAAGCAATGACTATCTTTTCAGTCTCAGAAGCTCTCCTGGCTGCACACAAATGAGAGAGCCATAACATGTATAAAAATGGCTGTTTTTTTGACACTCTTTTTATAGTAGGAGCCATAACAGTTAACCTATTAGATAAACCACACATATTCGGCACTGTGCCGGGAAATTACATATGTTGCACAATTGCATAGCTCAATCTGTCTGTCCTTGTGATGTACTATTGTTATGTTGTACAATAAGTGATTATTTTTCATTAACATTCTAACAAGGGAACAAAATAGCCGACAGTCATGTTTTTTATGTAACTAATATTGTTATAACTAATATGACTGTAGTTGCACATCTAAATAAAAACAGTAAGGACAATACAAAGAGACACGCTTCAAGGACTGCCCTTTAAAATCCCCTAACATAGCGTTCCACTTTTAAAGCCTCCTCACATTTAATTAATAACATATATTTTTAGCCCATTGCAAATTTTTCCAGGTCAATTTAAATATGCATGAGGAAAGATTATTCATATGAAATGCTCCAAAGGAAAATTTCCTGAAAAAACTGCACCACTTTAGTTTTTTTTTTCTCCCATCTGACTCTCACGTTGTATTACTCAACTAAATGTTTGATATGTCAAGGAGTTCCAACTTTGATTGGTGATCATTTTAGAGCATCTTGCAGTACGATCTACCCTGCAGTTCAGTCCTTCTGTTTATCCTCCCACTTCTGTGATTTATGTTCCTCAGACCGATACATGACCAAAGCAGCCAAGCTAAAATATTTGATGCTGCAGGAACTATTAACAATCACAAAGTTTGAGTTTAATTTAGAACATTACTCATTTTACACTGTTTCATTTCAAACAGTTAGTTCCTGTCCTCTGGTTTTTACACAGGCGTGAGCCTTTTTACACATTTCACTGTTTGCATCACTTCACTGTCTGTCGAAATCACTGATTGTTGCCTGCAACAGTTAAACAACAATAGAAATATAACAAATCTAGTGACAAGAAAATATAAACCAAACCAACTAGTAAAATTTTGTCCGAAAAGTTATGCACTATTGACTTTTATCCCTAGATATGCTTTTTAATATGTAAGATTTTTGTACTAAAGTAAACCATGGTAACACATGTATATATATATATATATATATATATATAATATTGCACTTGATTTGAACTTCAGTAATTAATGCTGTTCAAGCCTGGTAAACCAGTGTATGGCAGTGTGATTAAATACAGTATAAAAATACAGTATTAAATACAGTGTTACACATAAATAGTAAGTCTTTTTTGCGCATACTGTGGGTACATTAATATGCACTTTTAGTATGATTGTTCTGAACACAAAACTTTGCAACATTAACCCAACAATTCATTTGACACCAGATATCAGAAATAATTTTGCAATACACTTTATGTTCCTTATAGCTAATTCATTAGAATGACATAAAATAATGTGATAAAACATACAGGTAATAAAAATTTAATTCACTACCTCATCCATGAAACTGATTCATGAATTCCCTGTTATTGATTTATATCATCCTAAGATGGTGAAGACATCTCCCATCATTCCACGCTCCACAGCACCATTAAGCTTCGCCTTTTCTATTGTTTTGAAAATGACACCTCCAGCGATGGTGGCACAATTACATATTGCGCATTTAACTAGGGCTGGGCGATAAATCGATTTTATCGATTAACTCGACTGGTAGTTTACATCGATTTGCTTGAATGAAAATCGGTTTTCTCTTTAACGTAATATGCAGACGCTCCCCTCTGACCTCCCGTAAAATGGGCTCAGCCCTCCCCCGCTCGCGTTTGCCATATTAAAGATACACAAACAATATGGCAGCAAGCAGGAAAGAACTCATTCCGGAAAAAGTCATCCGTAATCTGGCAATGGTTCGGTTTTGCGGTGTCAGACGAAGAACAAACAACACCCCGCTGCAAAGTGTTTTGAAGTCTGTTGCTAGCAAAGGTAGCAGTACGACCAATTTACTGCAGCACCTTAAACAGAAACATGCTGCCGAGTGGGAGAAATGTTGCGCCCTACGACAAGAAAATGATCGCGGCAGCACAAGCACACCCGCCAAAAAACAACCTACAGTTGTAGAAACATTCACAAACTGCATCCGCTATGATAAAAATGGGGCCCGGTG